>JACEVL010003352.1:0-19197 GCA_020284085.1 Aporrectodea caliginosa
ACCCGCTATTCCGAAATGAGAATCACAAAAATAATTAAACCCGCTAAAACGATATATTACCATCAATAATTTTATGTTCGATAGAAGCGGGATTAAGTAAAAAAAAATGTGCTTAAATAGAACCTCGATTCATTACCGTTGGCATAAAAATCATTGAAATTATTATAATTAAATACGCTAGGGTCAATGTATGATCTCTTGTAATACATACTCCCCTTCAACATGGGTGTCATTATTCGGGACCCCCAAAGCGCAAGTGTGCTCCTTTTCCTTTTACCGTATTTACGCGTGTAGACCTACGAGTTTTAAAGAA
Organism: Aporrectodea caliginosa; assembly: GCA_020284085.1. Classification (NCBI taxonomy): domain Eukaryota; kingdom Metazoa; phylum Annelida; class Clitellata; order Crassiclitellata; family Lumbricidae; genus Aporrectodea; species Aporrectodea caliginosa. The sequence continues at coordinate 314 of JACEVL010003352.1, forward strand.
CAAGTTACAGAGAAAGATGCATGAAAAAGAACTGCGTCTAACGACATCTAGTGGTCTGATGTTCGTCCCAATGAATTTCCAGCCATCGTTTAAGCGGGAAATAAACATTGCGATCAGTCCACAATTATATTAGCAACGCTCTCGTTGACTTAGCTGCCGTTAATTAAATGTGTTTGTCCACTAAATTACATGCACAGAATTATAGAATCTAACCTGGTTTGGTATTAAAGTCGAATTTCTTCATAATCTTTTATAAACGCAACAGCACAAAATGGCGACGATTAAAGTGTTTCGCTACAATGAGAAGTAAGCCGAGACTTTAGAGAGTATATCCTGTCATCTAGCGAATACATTTTAACTTGCTCCTCAAGACAGATTTCTAGTTTTATATAATATGGGTATTTTTCAAAACAAGCGTCAAATTCAGAAATAGAATTAGAGAAAAATAAAGTCATGCAAAGTCATAACGCCATCGAAGAAACTATCGTTTATCGAGCAATCCATTGAGCTTTTCACTTCCATGGCAACTTGTAAGTACCAACCGACCAGACCTTCAATTCGAAATGATCCATTTTGGCTGGATTACGTCGAGAATGGCATGTAGCGCCATCGATGAAACTATCGTTTTTTCTAATTGAATGTATGGTGAATTCGTCGTCAGTGTAGGCTATGTCGAGGTCGACACCAATGACCTTGGAATCCGCAAGGTTCAGTGAAACAAATGGATAATGCTTTATTCTACGTTGTCAGCAACCCATTTGGGTACCATCGTAGTTTTTATGGGCATGCTGAAAGGGTATTATCCCAGTTTTGCATTGTAGCAAAGATGTGATAAGGGTGATGGACAGTCAAAACGAGGCACGTCATGGGTTTAAATCCACTGTTTTGCAACTTACGATATTTCTATTCTTAAAGGTTTTTAACATCGCTACGTCTAGCGATGATTATGAGGAGTGGCGCTAAATAAATTAAATAAATTTCTTTAAGAAATAAACAATGAAGACCAGGCCTGTCGTACATGTAAATGCTGGACATTATACGAAAATCGTGTGCGAAGACCTTGTGAGGTGAGTTTATATCGACGTCCACGGTTCAGGAGGTCGCTAGATGGAGTTAAACGTTGGAAAATTTAATTCGCTAATTGGACACCGTTAAAACAGCTTTAATGGACCTTAGAAATTTGTCAGTTGCGCTTTATCGTCAGATTATAATTCATATTCTTCAATCGCTTTTACGATACACTGGATGCTGGTTCGTAATACATTGTCAGAAATCCAAGCAAATTCTTCTGACGCTATAAATTCAGCTATTGCCCTTAACCCGTTGGAGGTGAGGTGGGGTATGACACACCCCAAGGCTATTCAACGCTGCTTTTTCTACGGAAAACGTAGAACCAGCTTGGGTTATTTTTGTCTACCTTAGTGAATGTGGAATACGGACACTTTAGGACACTTTCAGGTACTTTTGGACGCCATTTTTCTATTTCTTGCATATTAAAATAAAAAATTTAATTTTTCGTATGCATATTGATTTTAAGGAATTTTAAAAAGTAACGGCACAGTGCCGAAAAAATGTGTGATTATAAGATATTACTTCTCTATATCCTCTTGACAGCTGATGTGGAGTCTTTACTTACATCCTGTTCTCTTATGAACCACTCCTATGCTGATGATGTGCAATCATACACTCATTGCTCAGCGTACCAAGCTGCTTCTGCTGTCCGATCCATGTCTTGTGCAACTGATTCACTTTCTGCCTGGATGTCGTCTAATCGACTGCGCCTAAATCCTGCGAAAACTCAATATATCTGGCTTGATACTCGCCAACAGCTGGAGAAGCTGGACTTGGAGTCCCTCTCTGCTGAATTCTCCACCTTTACTTTTTCAACCTCGGTCCGCAACTTAGGGTCATCCTGGAACAGGACCTGTCTTTTACGAAGCACATTACCGCATTGACTCGTTCCTGTTACTATCAATTGCGCCAGCTGCGGGTTGTCACTCGCTCTCTGTCTTCTTCGTCTGCCTCCACTCTGGTCCACGCCTTTATTCTTAATCGTTTGGACTACTGCTCTTCGCTCTACTGTGGACTACCACAGATCCGCTTGCATCCTTTGGAAGGCGTGTTGCGGGCGGCTGCTCGCTTAATTGGTGGTGTACCTAAGTTTGGCCACATCTCTGCCTTTATGCGCGATGTCCTCCACTGGCTCCCGGTCCAGCAGCGCATCAATTATAGAGTCTCATCTATTGTATGGCAATGTGTTCTGGGTAGAGCACCTACCTATCTCCAGGAGCTTTTCACATTGACTTCGGTCTGCTCTGGTCGCCGATCTCTGCGCTCGGCTTCTAGGGGGGACTTTATGGTACCGCACGCTCGCTCTGCCACCAGACAGCGTCGGGCATTCTCGATAGTGGGTCCTTCTCTTTGGAATGGTTTCCCCTCTGACCTGCGTTCTCTTCCACGAGACTTTTCTTCTTCTTTTTATAAATTACTTAAGACCTTCCTTTTTGACCGGGCCTGGGTCGGGAGCGCTTATGAGTAGTAATCTTGAAGGGCGCTATATAAATCTCATAGATAGATAGATAGATATTACTGCATAGGGCCTATAGTGTTGCATCGATTCAAAATTGATCCATTATTACGGGTATTATGTCACGACATTGTCACGTGTTCCCAAAATGTTACATGTTTTGAGGGCCACGAAGATGCCATTGCAAAGGGCCGCTTGATTTTGAGTGCCACCACGCTGGCCATAACAATTATGATTGAAAACTGTTATTTGTTCCTGAAAATCACCAGTTTAGCCGACAATTGGTTACATAACTGTAGTTTAGCTCACAATTTATATTATAATTGATATTGCGACTTGCAAGTAATTATATGTATTGGGGTATGTCAGACCCCACCTCACCTTAAACGTTACAATGCTTCACCTCACCTCCAAAGGGTTAATGTGCGCTTAATGTCCAGTTATTAAAGAGCTGTAATAATATGCCAAAACAAATCTTTGTCGGTGGCAACGGCCTATGTTGTCATGAGCTGCCGTTAAACTGTGGATCCAATCCAATGTCCATTCCTTCTCAATCCATGCCTTATAGAGTAAGGTCGAGATAGGGTGCTTGCAGGTAAAGCGAACCAAATTTCATTACCAGGCACTCTAGCGCAACCTAGTAGTCAAAATCTGTCTATGGATGTTCTCGCTCATTGGTCATATATCTATGCATAAAAGAAACACAACACCCGGTCGTATTGAATCGAAATCTGAAATAGGTGTGCCCGCTTACTTTCGTCGTGTCGAGTATTTTGATGTTTCTTCGTAAACTTTACTATTTTCCGGCTGTTTGAATTTTGTTTACGGTAAGTGCAGTCATATTTATGTTCTTCAAACTAATGTCGACAATGCAAATTAGGCCGATGTAGTTTATAAAAACATAAATTTCATGTGCATGTGAGCGATAATATATGGCGTGGCTGTGAAAACACGGTGTGGTTCGCTTAACGTTAGCTGTTAGATAAGCCGAACTGGCTGTATTCTGGTAAAGCGAACCATGGTTCACTTTAGCTTATATCTATCTATCTATGGAATTTATATGGCTTATTTCATTTAGTAATCGTAATCTCCAGACTTCTAAAGCGTCACTCGAAGGCCAAGCGCAGGGCATCAGCTTATTCACGAGCGCTGCATCTAGTCAGAGGGGTTGTCCAAAGGAGTAGTCCGAGGGAGGTCCGAATCCGGTTGCCATAGGATCAGAGGGGACTAGTAGGCCTATTAGCCTATTGCTAAATTGTTGTTGTGTTGTGTACATACAGATGGCAAGAGTGAAATATGGTGATGGTCGTATCGACAACTCTGGTACCGTAGGCCCAGTGTCTTCTGAGACAGCTCACCCAAGGAAATCCAGTCGTTGTGCAGCATCTGCTGATCTGTCATCAAGATCGGGTCACAAATCATTAATCAGGTCATGTTCGGTAGGCCTATCATCCAGAAGAAAAACTAGACATATGAATACTAGGGTGGGGCAAATCGCAGTTGCCTCAACTAGACAATAATAAATAGAAGCTCCCTCATCTACTGGTTAATAAAATAATTCATTTTCATATTTTGTATCGTGTCTAGGGGTCGCAACTTTGAAAGATGTGTGACGTAATATATTTCATTAGAAATTAATACACATTCATTAATATTATTACAATGGGGTCATGGAAACTCATTAATTGCTACTATAATATATTACAATATATTATATTGTGGGGCGCGGTGGTGTAGGGGTATGTTCGGTGCCTTGCAGCCCGAGGGTTGCGGGTTCGAATCAACCTGAAGCCGTCGCGTAGGGAACCTGGGCATTGGGCAAGTCCTTGACTGTCCTTCACTCGCAGTTGCTCATGCGCTTCGGCGTGAAACTCCGATTCAGTGTCCGCGCTGTAGTCGTGAGCGCCTCTGAATAGAAATCTTGAAGGGCGCTATGACAAGTGCTCATACATACATACATACACAATTACATTAATACACATATTAGACAATACACACACAGTTACACATTGTGCTGGCCCTGCAGGGCACACTCATCGAAAAATCAAAATCGAACACTGTGTTCTGGTATGCATCCCTAGCCGAAGTTATGTTGAACATCTTGTTGCTGCATCAGGAAAGCCTGCAGATATTTCAAGAGAAATTTTGTCCGTGATTAGAGATAGTAGATCAGAACCAACGTTACGAGCACCCGTTTGTGATGGAACAGCTGTGAATACCGGTTGAAACAATGGAGTAATACGAAACATTGAACTTCATCTCAGAAGACCTCTTCAGTGGTTAATTTATTGAATGCATGCTAACGAATTGATTCAGAAGAAGCTAATGGAAGTCGTTGATGGGAAGCCACTGGTCCAAGAACTGCAGAAGGACAGATATCAGACATGTTGGAATTTGACTCACAACAGAAACCAATCACTGAATTTTCTCCTGTTTCATGTTGTGTTGCTGAACTTGAAGATACGATTATGAATGACCTAAGTACAGATCAGTTGTAGACCTACTTGCTTAAAATATGTCTGCTGATTCAATGTGGCAACAATGCTAGTGAGAATCACATCTCCTACTTGCAGACCGCTCAACCTGGTGCACTCAGTTATGCCAGATGGCTAACTAAAGCCAACCGATTGCTTAGGTTGTATGTTTCCCAAGAATGTCCTTCCTATAATCTGCAACGCTTTGTAAAATTCATACTGAATTTCTATGCACACCATCATGGTTTAATACCTCATCGGTCGTGCCAGGATGGAGCAAAGAATTTCTTCTTCATGCTATAATTGCACCAGAAACTTGACAAAATTGATCAAGCTGTCATCACTCCAGTAGGCCTACTTCAGAACAACAGCTACTTTGCCATCCTGAGAATATCTTGTTGGCAGCTGTTGGCGATGAAGATGAATATAAAAGGGAAATTTTCATGTGAGAAAAATCTAATGGCTAGAAATACTCACTCCAATGATACAATTCGTTGCTTTGACAAGAAAACTATTACAGTTAAATTTACATCTGATTCGAACATAAATATGGCTGACTTGGACAAATGCGACTTCGACGCACCTCCATACCTGCAAGATATCACGTCGAAAGCTGTTGGCAGCAATGAACGAGTAGTTCTACCTCACACTATCCGTGTCATTAGCAAGATGTGGAGAGAAATATCAAAGACGTTTCTGCAGTCTGTGGCCGAGTTACGGACATGACTCACGCCACGGTGATGTCATGCAAATAAAAAAATCAAGATTGCGTTTGCCAACTATAGAAACTAAAGCTAATTTTCTGAACTAAGTTAAAACACTTACACTGCAGCACTGTGCCGGAAGTTTTTTCATTTTTTTTATTACTCATTGTTGTTTGTAGCACTAACTTTAGGTTCTAAATTTAAAAGTCATAACCACTAAACCGGCTGATGTAACACCAGCTCTCATTTTACAACATATTGCGTTTTGGGCTTGTGTTTCAGACAAAGTTGCTAGAAAACGGTGATATATATGAGAAATCCATTTTTGGTACAATATTGCACTTAACATAGACCCCTGATTTAAGTTTGTCCGGAAACTGAATTCGAATTTTCGTTACTTTTTGCCCCACCCTAATGAATACTGCACCACCAGAAGGCTGTCCATCGACTACAACCCCTCATATGATTGATGATCAGCAATCACGTAGGCTTCATGAACGACGACGTGGTGCCAGTCACAAGGGACAACAGCTTAATAAGTGGCAGAAAGTACGTCACGCTCCAGGGGGGGGGTTTAAGAAAGTGTGACAGTTTGTGACAGGGGAGGGGGTCAGGCCATGTGTGACGTCACACATTTATTTTTATTATTTTTTATTTATAATTAATTTTTTTATTTTTAGTAGAATTTCATAGCTTCAAAAATAATTTTCAAAAATTTTCTGAAACATTTTAATTAGTTTTATGTCAAAATAGCATGAAATGCATATCTCCTGAATGTGTTTTTCACGATTCCTCTCGCCAGGAGCGCTAGTAATAATGCTGTTGCGAAGCCTTGTTAATGTATTAGCCTTGCTTTCGGAAGTATTATTATTTCACTGTTAGAAAGTGTGACGTACTTTAGGGGGGGGTCCGAGTTTTGTGACAGTTTGTGACAGGGGAGGGGGGGTAAAATGGTCAAAAATAGCGTGACGTACTTTATGGACGGCCCCTTAATAAGTGGCAGAAAGCCAAAATGGTTGGTGCACCCAGTGAATGGCAGAGGGAAAAGAGTAATCAGCAGCAGCATTCCCTGAGAGAGATTGGTTGTGCTTGGGGAATTCCCTATGCTACTTTTCGCAGACGAGTCATGAGCATTCCGGACGCCATGTTGCCACCCATGCCTACAAGTGACCGGTCACCAAACTCAGCACCAGTCATTGTTACAACTGCTGCAACTGCAAATGGATTTAAGGATCCTGAGTGGCCGAGTGGGTTGGAGCCCGCTCGTCACGTCGGCGCCCCGGGTTCGACCCGGGTCGGTCGGTTTATCAGAGATTAATTTCTCGGATCTTTACTGCGGGTGGCTCGGTCGCATTATAAACGTGGAGTACAATACAACACACAATACAACACATCACAATACAACTGGGGCGCAGTGGTTTAGGGGTATATTCGGTGCCTTGCAGCTGAAGGGTTGTGGGTTCGAATCCACCTCAAAGTCGCCGCGTAGGGACCCTGGGCAAGTCCTCCACTCGCAATTGCTCATGCGCTTCGGCGTGAAACTCCGATTCAGCGTTCGCGCAGTAGTCGGGAGCACCTCTGAATGGGAAATCTGGTAAAGGCGCTATAACAAGTGTTCAAATACAATACAATACAATACAAAATGATCTAATAGTCCTATGCAGTGCGGTGGATTCTACAGCAGGGGTCTCCAAAGTTTTCCAGCGGGGGCCACATTGCTGACTTTCTAAAGCTCGACGGGCCAAAACTCCGAAGAAAAAACCGCGAATGAATAACCTTAAAATACTATTTATTCCTGAGATCTGATGCAGTGCAGAATTTCAGTGCAGATATCAATAACAATTAAGATGGTTTCTCATTAGTCCTGACATCTTGAGCAAACAACCTTGGAAACGGCATGGATTTGGCAATATGCATGTCAGAGTACAGCAGCGTTAACATTTTCAATTTTCAAAATTTAGTTTGTTTCTTCAAGGAGAGTTCGGTGGGCCGGATGTGGCCCGCGGGCTGTACTTTGGAGACCCCTTTTCTGCAGCAATCCAGCATTCAATTGTTAGGTCTGTCTACTAGTATTCCAACTGAGTTGTTATTTGTAGGCCTGCCTGTGAGTGACCAGCCATCACCACCAGTTGTTCCAGAACCGACTAGGCCTAAGCATAGCTTTATCTGTCAGCTGTGCAGACAGTGGCTGACTGTAGGGCTCTATAGCTTCCTATGACAACACTGGCATGCGAAACGATTGTGGCATAATTAGCCTAGGCATAGCCTAAATATTGGACTGTTGAATTATTAGCCTTAAGTTTTATGTTTAATTATATACACTGGAATTTGAGATTTTGTTGGTAGCCTAAATGTGATGGGGTAATATCCCTAGGCCTACTTTTATCCAAGTGTTCTTTCCTTTGTAACCTATTTGGTCTGAAAGCCTAAAGCAGTTAGTGTGTGGTTCGGTTTAACAAAAGCACTTAATGTGTGGTTCGGTTTAACACAAAAGTGGTTCGCTTTTCCTTCAATGGTGATTCGCTTAACCTGAATCATCACAATAACAGCAGGTTCTATTACTTGGGCTGATTCGGTTTACATGACAGTAGTACACTTTATATATCGGGTGCTTAGGTAGCTGACGAAGCTCTCTTTCACTGTAGTTGTACAAAATTAGCAGATTACAGCTCTTATGCATGGCGATCAAAATATTTAAAAGTCAGATGTTGTATCGACTGCAATCTTCCGTATTCAGAAGCAATGACTGGATTTGCTGCTCAGAAAACAACTAATCGTCCGTTTGAGAACATCATTCGAAGATTTCTTCTACGAAAGCTTCAGAATATTAAAAAGTAATTAAAAGTTTATTCACATCAATGAACAAATTCTGTTTTCGACGTGATGTGATGCTGAATGCTTAAACTTAATTCAACGGTATTTTAACGTGACCAGGCTTAAACTATCACCGTCGTAGTGTGGCGACTTCAGTGTGGGAAAAGGAAACCTTACTTGTCACTTGTCACTGTGGAGATAGGAGAATCGGCTGGTAGGATGTTAAACTCTTTGCCATAAGCCAGTTTCATTATGGTGAATCGAAGTCCGTTCCCTTATTCTTTCACTGAGCCACAGGAGAGGAAGGCATTTGAGAGGATGAACACAGAGTTACAGCGTCATAAATTCTTTCAGCTGGTTTCGACACGTGACAACAACTTCTCCAACCATTTAATTATAACTTGCATGAGAATGAACTCTTGTACGACTTCAATGTGTTCTTTGAATGCGCTATATTTTATTTAAATTACATTACGCTATAACTCGTTAAAATAACGAACATTAACGGAGACCTGGAGTGAAATGCAAAAGCGTTACCGCCCAGGTCATTAATGCTAATTCAGTCAACCGCGAAGTCAAGTGTTCCTACATATGGGCAGATGAACAGACAGAGAAGCAGACAGACAGACAGACAGATTGGCGAACAGGAAGGATACAAAGAGAGGGAGATTTGAAGTTGGGTAGATAATCAGACGCACAGACCGATAGCCAGACAGACATCTAGCAAACACACTGACATTGTAGACTGAGAGAGAGCGAGAGAGACAGAAACAGAGACAGACAGACATACGGATATATACAGATATACAGAAAGACAGTAGTTTAGGCAGACGTACACTCAAACAGACAGACAAACCTGTAAACAAACAGAGATAGACAGACGGAAAGAGACATAAAGTTAAAGCTTACATTTCCACCCAAAAACTCCCCAAAGTCCTTCCCCATCATTTTGTTCCATCGGCGATGAATCCGCTTTTGCATTCTTTGGCAGAGTGCATGATATTCTAGAGGCTAGAGCGCTGAACTGTCAACCGAGAGGTCGTGGGTTCAAATCCCATTCTGGGCAGAAATTTCTGTCGAGATTTCGACTCCAGTTGTGTTCCTTAAGCATCTCTGCTGTAATGAGGTCAATAACTGTACACTGTGAGCATGAAGATCAGGCGAGGGAGATGATTGGTCACCCGCCATAATATGCCTAGGCTAAGAATATGAATTCACTAACATTTCTGTCGTTCTTTTCCCCCGGGGCTTCCGCGCTGAAAGCGCCTCTGAATAGTCTATGCTGCGAGAGGCGCTCTACAAATTCTTAGATACGATACGATACGATTTCGCTGCCCTTCTTCTTTCGGATAAGCACATCACACAACTATTATAGAAACCTTTTCGGTTGTTTCTGTTAAGTAAGGACGCTGTGTCATAACGAAGATGACTAACGTCGCCAATAACGCAATTCATAATATAATAACGTCGCCCTCCTTATTCCAGCTTTCGGTCTGGCATCTCCTAATAGGCTAGTTGGCAGTTTTTCCGTTGTTTATCGACATCGTACACCGAGGACTGTTTATCTCGACCTTACTCAATAAGGCATGGATTGTGAAGGAATGGACATTGGATTGGATCCACAGTTTAACGGCAGCTTATGACAACATAGGCCGTTGCCGCCGACAAAGATTTGTTTTGGCATATTATTACAGCTCTTTAATAACTGGACATTAAGCGCACACTAAGGGCAATTATAGCTGAATCTATAGCGTCGGAAGAATTTGCTTGGATTTCTGACAATGCATTACGAACCAGTATCCAGTGTATCGTAGAAGCGATTGAAGAATATGAATTATAATCTAACGATAAAGCGCAACTGACAAATTTCTAAGGTCCATTAAAGCTCTTTTAACGGTGTCTAATTAGCGCATTAAATTTTCCAACGTTTAACGCCATCTAGCGACCTCCTGAACCGTGGACGTCGATATGAACTCACCTCACAAGGTCTTCGCACACGATTTTCGTGTAATGTCCAGCATTTACATGTACGACAGGCCTGGTCTTCATTGTTTATTTCTTAAGGAAATTTATTTAATTTATTTAGCGCCACTCCTCATAATCATCGCTAGACGTAGCGATGTTAAAAACCTTTAAGAATAGAAATATCGTAAGTTGCAAAACATTGGATTTAAACCCATGACGTGCCTCGTTTTGACTGTCCATCACCCTTACCACATCCTTGCTACAATGCAAAACTGGGATAATACCCATTCAGCATGCCCATAAAAACTACGATGGTACCCAAATGGGTTGCTGACAACGTAGAATAAAGCATTATCCATTTCTTTCACTGAACCTTGCGGATTCCAAGGTCATTGGCTCAACATACACTGACGCAAGGCTCAACATACAAGCTACATAAGGCTCAACATAGGCCTACACTGACGACGAATTCACCATACATTCAATAAGGAAAAACGATAGTTTCATCGATGGCGCTACATGCCATTCTCGACTTAATCCAGCCAAAATGGATCATTTCGAATTGACGGTCTGGTCGCTGGGTGTTTACAAGTTGCCATGGCAGTGAAAATCTCAATGGATTGCTCGAAAAACGATAGTTTCTTCGATGGCGTTATGACTTTGCATGACTTTATCTTTATCTAATTCTATTTCTGAATTTGACGCTTGTTTTGAAAAATACCCATAATTATATAAAACTAGAAATCTGTCTTGAGGAGCAAGTTAAAATGTATTCGCTAGATGACAGGATATACTCTCTAAAGTCTCGTCTTACTTCTCATTGTAGCGAAACACTTTAATAGTTGCCATTTTGTGCTGTTGCATTTATAAAAGATTATGAAGAAATTCGACTTTAATGCCAAACCAGGTTAGATTATAATTATAACGTTAAACTCTGTGCATGTAATTTAGTGGACTAACACACATTTAATTAACGGCAGCTAAGTCAACGAGAGCGTTGCTAATATAATTATAAACCTCCCTTTACCAGTGAAGCTCGGGTCGGTGAGCGCCTCTGTTTTGAGTGGCGCTTTATAAATGCTTGATTACGATTACGATTACGAATTGTGGACTAATCGCAATGTTTATTTTCCCGCTTAAACGATGGTTGGAAATTCATTGGGACGAACATCAGACCACTAGATGTCGTTAGACGCAGTTCTTTTTCATGCATCTTTCTCTGTAACTTGTTCTTTAAAACTCGTAGGTCTACACGCGTAAATACGGTAAAAGGAAAAGGAGCACACTTGCGCTTTGGGGGTCCCGAATAATGACACCCATGTTGAAGGGGAGTATGTATTACAAGAGATCATACATTGACCCTAGCGTATTTAATTATAATAATTTCAATGATTTTTATGCCAACGGTAATGAATCGAGGTTCTATTTAAGCACATTTTTTTTTACTTAATCCCGCTTCTATCGAACATAAAATTATTGATGGTAATATATCGTTTTAGCGGGTTTAATTATTTTTGTGATTCTCATTTCGGAATAGCGGGTTTATTATGTTGTATGGTGTATTTTAGCTTATTTTATTATTTTTCTTACGTGTCTGCGTAAAATGAAAGCTGGATTGATAAAAATAATTCTTTGCCGAAATAGAAGTTGGATTAATTAAAAGAATCTCTCTGAAATAGAAGCTCTATTCATTATAGTTATCATGAAAATCATTGAAATAATTAAACCCACTAAAACAATACTGAATAATAATACAATAATTAAACCCGCTAAAACGATATAATATTACCATTATTTTAATAAAGCCCACTTCTATTTTACAAGAATTCTTTTCGTCAATTGTATTCGACCGACGCTGGTTCGCCATGCTATGGCGAGTAATTTACTATGCTAAACTACATGCCTTCTTCATAAATCCAGCTTCTATTTTTGGAAATAACTAGTTTCATCAGGCCAATTTCCATTTCGGCAGTGACAGATAGACACAGTACAGCTTTTACTGTTTCATTAAAGTAACCTTGTCTGATTTCTTTTAACTAACTTGGGTCACTGGGCCTATGACTGCTAAGGTCAATACCTCTTGTCAACATCTAGTCACTTTGAATATAGCGATGTGCCAGAAAATCGGAAGCCCTAAAGCGCAATTTATAAATATACATTGACAGATTGAAGGAGAAGTAGACAGCAGAGCAAATGAGTAAGCTGGTTCTCAGTGCTTGACATTGATTTGCGAATCAGATCATCGAGATTGCGATATCACGGTTTCTTTATTTGGGGTACAGATATTGCATATTACGTTAATGTGCTGATTTATGTAAGTGTGTAAGTTAGAAAATAGGACTAAGTATATCATTTTATTCAACCAAATGTGCAGATGAAACTTTAAGAAATTGTGAATGAATCATTCGTTGTTATGGTGCAGATGAAATCTTTAAGAAATTTCACTTCTTTTTTTTATTATATAAATGTCATAACTAGCAGTTTTAGAAATGTTACTAATGATGATTTGGTGTCACGACAATTCGTGTACCGACATTTCGTCTACGACACTTCGTCTACACATATTTCGTCTACCGACATTTCGTCTACAGAGTTATTTCATATTGTCATTTTAAAATGGAAGCTAGATTGATGAAAAAACTGTTTCTCTAAATGGAAGTGGGATTGATGAAAACATTCATGTGTTGAAATAGAAGCTGGATTGATCTAAATAATTTTTACCGTAAATAGAAGCTGGAAACCAAGCTGTATGCATGGATGAAACTAAGTTTCGATTCAATAGAAGTTGGATTGATGAAAATAATATTTTCAATAATTAGAAGCTGGATTCCGGAGAATATTTAGCACGTTTTAACGACACTATAAGAAAGCGGCCTCTGTTGATTAGCCGTAATAGATAAAGATACACCTGTAGACGAAATGTCGGTAGACGAAGTGTCTGTAGACGAAGTGTCCTAGACGAAAAGTCTGTAGACGAGTTGTCGCGGAACCTGATAATTTACATAGGCCTTCTAAAATCTCTTTTTTGCTGCAGTGGGTTAAAATGCATTCGCTAGATGACAGGATATACTCTCTGAAACTTCAGCTTACTTCTCATTGTAGCAAAACACTAATCGTCACCATTTTATGCCGATGTAAGTTTTAACCGAATTATTAAGAAATTGGACTTTATTGCCAAACCAGGTTAGATTCTATAACTCTGTGCATGTAATTTAGTGGACTAACACACATTTAATTAGCGACAGCTAACTCAATTTGAGAGAGTTGCTAATATAATTGTGGTTTGATCTTAAAGTTTATTTCCCGGGTTACCCCGTAGTTTAGGTTGGTAAATTATTTTTTGTCGTCAATGCTGTACTTGACGTTGGTAAGTAAGCATTCTACCTACGTCCATCATAACTATCATCAATCCCGCTTCCATTTCATCGAGACATTTTTTAATCAATCCAGCTTTAATGAAAAAATGATCAAACTTCGGTAATCCTGCTTGGCGGTCCCAAATTATTCAAGAAATTATTTTCATCAATACAACTTCAGATATTTCTCAAGAATTATGTTTTCATCAATCCAGCTTCCATTTAAAAAGGTTTTTTCACCAGCCGAAGCTTCGATTTTGCAAAAAACTTTTTCATCATCAAAATACGATTTCTGAATTGGGAAAGAATTCTTTTCATTTCCAGCTTGTTTGTGACCGAAGCTAAATATATTCTGAATTGGCGGATAATGTTAAGTTTTAACTTGTGGTACCATGATCTTAAAGTTTATTTCCCGGGTTATCCCGTAGTTTAGGTTGGTAAATTATTTTGGTAAACGTGTAGTTTAGCATCGTAAATTATTCGCCCGTTGTAGCACTGTTGTTTTTTCATCAGTCCAACTTCTACTTTGGCGAGAATCAATCATTTTTCATCGATCCAGCTTCCATTAGGCAAAAATTCGTTTCATCAGTCCAGCTTTTATTTAAGCAGGAATTATCTTTTCATCAATACAGCTTTTATTTAATTAAAAATTATTTCCCATCAATCTAGCTTATATTTAAGAAAGGTTCTTTTCATCAGCCCCACTTCGATTTTATGGTAAAATTATTTTCATCAATACGACTTCTATTTAGCAAGAATTCTTTTCATCAATCCAATTGTTTACGACCAACGCTAAAACCCATGCAATGGCGGATAATTTACGACGTTTAACACTACATTACCATTATTTTAACGTCTTCTGCTGTACTTGATTGGTAAGTAAGCACTCAGATCATAACTATCATCAATCCCGCTTCCATTTCATCGAGACATTCTTTTAATCAATCCAGCTTTATTGAAAAAATGACCCAACTTCTATTTAACCAGAAAAATGTTTTTCAGCAACTGAATTTATGGAACTGTTATTTAAACAACGAACTTTTCTCATGGGTCCAGCTTCGACTTAAGGAAGCAATTATTTTCATCATTCCTGCTTCTATTGCATCAAAAACTTAGTTTCATCAATCCAGCTTCTATTTACGCTAAAAACTATTTCCATCAATACAACGACTGTATAAAGATAGAATTTAGGTTTCACCAGTCCCACTTCGAGTTAGCGAAACAATTTTTTTTCTCAATCCAGCTTCCAATTTAATTTGACGATATGAAATAATTTACCAACCTAAACCACGGGTTTACCATTTCCTGTTTAACACGATGGCTGGAAAGTCATTGGGACGAACATCAGACCACTAAATGTCGTTAGACGCATTTCCTTGGCAAGCGTCATTCTTTGTAACTTGTTCTTTATAACAGATACATGGAGGGAATTGACAAATATAGGTCCAGCAACTGAAAACGCTCATTCACCTATCACAGAACTGTTGGAGTTTTAGATTTGACAAGAATAACAACAGTTATGATGACGTTGTTGGCTAGTGATAAGGCTGAAGAGCAATGTCTGATTTGTGAGTTCAGTGTTTATTAGGCCATGAGACCCTAGTCAAAAGAAATGCTCTGATGAACAGGAAGCCAATTTAGTGATTTTATACATGGGTTATATGTCCATAACTATTTTGATGTTTTTACTATGACTCTTACCAAAGAGAGCCAACACTCTGGAGCTTCAGTAGATTGGACTTGGTGATGTCAGTAAGAATTAAGTTACAGCAATCTATGGGTATGTGGCACCTAATTCTGTGCAAGTCACGAATATGCATGTGTGACAAAACAGACAATTAAAATTTAAAATAGCACTAATGTATTTGAAAAGGGACATAGTAGAGTAAAAAAATACCAGTTAGGCTATGAGCAGCATCACCAACTCAACTCTTCCAGTTTGGAACATTTAAAGTCGTTCAGACTTTCTCAACTCTAGTGGAAATTAAAATTAGCATGATGTTAAAGGGAAGCTTATTGGCCACTGTGCAATACTTCGTCTTCACAAAAGGCAGTGGACAACAGCTGAACAGGTTATAAAAAAATGAGTTATAGACTATAATGTAATAAGTTAATCTCAATGTTATGGTATCATAGGATGCTATTTTCATTTACAGAATTCTATTTTTGGAATAATTATAGCTTCCATTTTCGGTGACGAGCTGAAAGTACATTTCCTATATGAACCTGAACTCAGGTTTACGCCTTTGCTTGAGGAGTTAAACCATAGGGGGGCATCGATGTGGTTCGTTATGGACATCGTCATTGTGACCGTAGGATGTTTTGGAGGATGAACTCTCCTTCATGTTCGAGATGCAGTCTCTTCGAGAACCCGCTTTTCTCAAAACCTGCAAAGCCTGTCCATCTTTCACCTAATTTCTATGAGCATCTCTCTGATTTTGCTGGACCTTCGGTCGAAAGTTGTTTCTTGTTGCCCTAGATCCTCACTCCATCCACTCTGCGTACTGTGACAACGTGGCTCCTACGATTAGATAAGTGTCGTCAGCTGTCATAACGAGATCTTGTTTTTGGCATGGATGGGTTTCAGGTCTGTCGCATTGATAACTTAATGTCTGAGGTCTGTCTGTCTGTCTGTCAGATTCTGTCTTCTGAGAATGAACAGTCGGCCAGAACTGTTCATATCTGGTTTTAATCTGTCTATCGTGAAGGTCTTTTCGTTTATAGGTTTGTCTGTCTGTTGGTGCTGACGTCTGCCTAGCCTACTGTCTTTCTATATACTGGTCTATCTGTCTATCCGTCTATCTGTCTGTCTTTCTTTCCCGTCTGTATGTCTCTATCTCTATCGCTCTATATATGTATGTCTATCTGCAGTTCTCAATTTCTTGTTAGATGTACATGGACCTTACTATTCATTCAGCTGTGGATGGAAATCAGTCTGACCTTAATGCAACAACAATTAGCCTTCAGTTATAAACAATAATTAAATAATTTGTTTTATGTCTTAAAACAAACTTACTGAGATGTTGCTTTTCTTAATTTTAATAGGTACCTGAAGTTCTTCTTAACAAGTGCATGAAGACTTCTCAATGCAGTTATTTGAGAAGGCCAGTATCTCATTGATCTTCATTAAAAACATTTGAGTGGATACATTTCTCTGCAGCTTTTATTACCATCGATTATTTCTTCATCAGTTAACATTGTTACTGATTAATAAAGCAAGAGTGTGTTTATTCTACGGCAACCAGATTGCGTCAATATTTCATCACGAAATATTATTTTTTGTGTCACTAATTTTTTAACTCTATCCAAGAAGAACTATTATTATTGACACATGAAACACGTGAAAAGTTGCACTTACTTCAACCAAAGCATGTGAGTATCTATACCTGCATTTGCTTTAAAATGGATTCTACTTGTGCTGAATAAACGCAATGCAAATACAAGTTATATGAAGAATCATTTACTATTCTGGTGATTTATGAAACATGAACTCTTCTTCTGGCAAAAAAATACAGAAATAGAATTACTGCATGAATGTGATACTCTCACAGCTTATCAAAGAACCGATACTGAAGAAGAAAGTTGAAATTAACAAGTAACCTGATGGTGGATACGAAAACCCATACTGGGAGAGAAACCATACATGCCAAATATGTCAGAAATCATTTGATCAAGGTGGTAATCTGAAAATGCACATGAGATCCCATACTGGTGAAAAACCATACAGGTGCCAGTTATGTCAGAAATCATTTAATCACGGTGGTCATCTGAAAACGCACATGAGAACCCATACTGGAGAAAAACCATACAAGTGCCATTTATGTCAGAAATCATTTACTCAATGGTGGTCATCTGAAAACGCACATGAGAACCCATACTGGAAAAAAAACCATACAGGTGCCAGTTATGTCAGAAATCATTCAACACAAGGTGGTCATCTGAAAACGCACACATGAGAACCCATACTGGAGAAAAACCATACAAGTGCCACTTATGTCAGAAATCATTTTCTGAGAGGTGGTCATCTGAAAACACACATGAGAATCCATACTGGAGAGAAACCATACAAGTGCCAGTTATGTCAGAAATCATTTAATCAAGGTGGTCATCTGAAAAAACACATGAGAACCCATACTGGAGAGAAACCATACAAATGTAGTGTCATCATGGGAGGAGCTGGTGCATGCATGTGCGGCTGGCCGGGCTAGGCTGCCATCGTCGTCATCGTGGGAGTATTTAAGGACAGTTCCGGCAATTATCACCAGTCGGTGCGTGTGGTGGAGTCACGAGCTCTGTGTAACTTACATAGTGTATAATTGGTGATTAGACAATAAAGAGTGTTACAGTAGACTTACTTACTGAATATACAGAGTACACGATAGTAGTAGAACGACACTACAAGTGGTGGAGAACTCAAAAGAAAAGGTCGCTTCCGTACCTCTCGAGACAACGTTTCTGGATCATCTGACTACAGACACTCGTCACACGCACCGTACTCCTAGAACATCACATAGATGAGTGGGCCGGACAATCAAACAACAGGCCGTTACTTACTTCGTTCCGGTAAGACACTAATTTCTACTCCAACGGGATCCGGCTTCTCTGGGTTGCTGCCATCTTCTTTGAATCTTCCCACTGATTCTCCATTTGCTGTCCTCGCTCCGCCTGCAGACGCTTTGACCACTACGTCTTCGCCACCGGTTCCCACACCGCTTGCTGACGCTTTGCCCTCCACGTCTACGCCACAGGTTCTCACACCGCCTGCAGACGCTTTTCTATCTACGTCTCCGGCATTCGTTTTGTCGCCGCAATCAAGCAACGCTGTTATCGATTCTGACGACGGTTCTGACGCTGATTCAATATCATCTGACTCTGAAATGGCTGGGAATACATTGGTTCCCTCACCATTTACGGGAAATCAGCAGGAAGACATTCTTGAGTTTTTGAAGAATTTCGAACTATGGTCAACGTTTCGACGCATGTCGGGGGCGCAGAAATTAGCAGCATTACCGCTTCTGCTTAAGAATGGAGCAGCGGTGTGGTT
>JACEVL010003353.1:0-14212 GCA_020284085.1 Aporrectodea caliginosa
GGGATTGAACTTCAAATAGTGATATAGCTGTTTGACACGTCTGTTAGCTTTTCTCATCCAGGCAAACCAATTTTATCTGGATAGGAAGAAAGAAAACGTAATCCCAAGTGCCGCTCCCAAATAATAAGATATTGAGATAAGTGTTCTAAAACACAGTGTACTAAATAAAATCAACTCATTAACAACTTAAGTTAAAATGTAAGTATAGTATACTAGCTATGCATTGTTTGTCTTCCATACTTATGCATTATTTGTCTTCCATGCTATGAAGCACACTGGTTTTGTCGCACAGGAACTAAATATAGAAATGTCTGTGAATGAGTGTTAAGGGCAGCACGATTAAAGGATGTTTTCGACGATCGGAATGGACTGCAGAAACCTTATCATGCGTTATGCTGTGGCAGATGACCTGTAGTGATGCAAGGTTAGGTCAGTTTGTTGTATTTAATTTCTGCAGTTCAGTACATGTCATTTTGTTATGCTGTGCATGATCATACAATCGAGAGATTTTACACTAATAAAAAATTCTTGTGGATTAGTGAATGAGTATTACAGGATGACATGTGATTAGGGTTGACCTATTAATTGTTTTTACATGTATACATTTAAGAGGTGCAGATCAGCCAGCAGACGTGATCAATCTTACTTTTCCACGTTTCCTTTTACAATATTAATAAAATAACCTGTATCTGTGAATCTTTGAATGGTGTTGCCATCACTTCCATAAGGCATTGAATGTCAGATTAAATTAATAATTTCATATATTCAAGATTGTTGCACTTTCTTAAAAAATTACAGTTCTGTGGTGAGACCTGAATGAAAGTATTACATGTATGTTTTTATCTAATTAAATAATAAATAAAATAGTATTGGATCCGATATTGACACTACAACTTCTTTCAGCACTGTATATTGTACATGATCATACATTATACATGTAGTAAGCTTTTGGTATAATTATGACATTAACACCAAACTACTTGTTAACATGAACCATGATTTAAAATAACATTAAAAACAAGAAACACTGTTTATGACCTTATAATATACAGCACTGTGCCTGACCTGGAAACCAAACCACTCTGGCAGTATTATATGATCTAGACTTGGAATCTGGCTAATATTCGCTGGTAATCAATAAACCATCCTAATCTGACATGATTTTAATTATCAATTAGCATTTTAGCACTTTATGAAGTCGAGACTGAACTGCTGTAGTAGTATACATGTACTTGCGTACTTTAGCGGAGACGGTTACTGCTGTTTGTGTTGATGGATTAGTTTGTCATTGTTACATTACATTACATTTGCTGGCTAGTTGAAGGTGGGTAACAAAGAGAGATTGCAGTGACGTAACAAACAGGGACAGAAAGACAGCAGTGACGTAATAAACAGAAGAAAAACAGTAGCGTTACAAGCAAAAGGAGAGGAAGGGGCGATACAGAGTCATACAGACGGTTCCACGTCAAATGGTTCACGGACAAAAGGTTGACGACAAATGGTTCTCTGCCAAAAGGTTGACGACAATAGGTTCACGACAAAAGGTTCACGACAAAAGGTTCACGGTAATCCCGTAGTTTAGGTTTGTAAATTCAGACCATGCTTTCAATCCCGTACTTTACGTTGGTAAATTATTTGAATGTCTTCAATGCCGTACTTCACGTTTTTTAAGTAGGCTAAGCAGTCTACCTATGACCATGATAACTATCATCAATCCCGCTTACATTTTATGAAGAAATTTTTTAATCAATCCAGCTTCCATTTCATGAAAAAATGACCCAACTTCTATTTAACCAAAGAAATATTTTCCATCAATGGAACTTTTATTTAGGCAAAGAACTGTTCTCGTGGGTCCAGCTTACGGAAAGAATTATTTTCTTCAATCCAGCTTCTGTTGCATCAAAAACTTAGTTTCGTCAATCCAGCTTCTATTTATGGTAAAAATTATTTCCACCAATCCAACTTCTATTTAAATGCACAAATGGTTTCATCAATCCAACTTTCATTTAGGGAAACCTTTTTTTCATCAATCCAGCTTCCATTTTAATTTGACGATATAAAATAATTTAGCAACCTAAACTACGGGCTTACCATTATAAGTATACTACGATTAGATTACTTATTTTAAATGTGCCTCGGATTTGCTGATAAGCTACACGCGAGCGACAAATTTTCATTAAAGTTTCGAATTTTTAGTGAACCTTTTGTCGTGAACCTGTTGTCGTGAACCTTTTGTCGTGAACCTTTTGTCGTTGAGAGGGGGAGGGGGAGAGAGAGAGAGAGAGAGAGCAGTGACGTAACAAACAAAAGAAACAATGGGTGTCGAAACAGAGTGGAGTGACGTAACAGAGAGAGAAAGAGAGAGAGCAGTGACGTAACAAACAAAAGAAACAATGGGTGTCGAAACAGAGTGGAGTGACGTAACAGAGTGGAGTGACGTAAGAGGGAGAGAAGACAGAAGAGAGAGAGAGAGAGAGAGAGAGAGAGAGAGAGAGAGAGAGAGAGAGAGCAGTGACGTAACAAACGTAAACAAACAAAATAAACAATGGGTGTCGAAGAGAGATTGGAGTGACGTAACTGAGAGAGAGAGAGAGAGAGAGAGAGAGAGAGAGAGAGAGAGAGAGAGAGAGAGAGAGAGAGAGAGAGAGAGAGCAGTGACGTTAAAAAGCAGGAGAGAGCGGGTGACAGAGGAAGAGGGCAGTGAGGAAACAAGCAAAAAGAGAGGTACATGTACATGTAGCCTAACGGGAGTTACGTGACTGAGAAGGCAGTGACGTAACAGGCAGAAAGAAAGACTGGTAATAAAAAGAGAGCAGTGGACCAGCGCATAGACGTGATCATAACAGCTGACTATTATATAGAAGTCCATGACCAGTGGCATTACAAACAGAAGAAAAGCCAGCGTGTAACAAAGTTAAAGCAGTGACGTAACAAATGGAAGCAAAGATAACAGAAAGACAGCGGGTAGTACAAAGCATAGCACAAAGCATCGTCACGATGCTCAGACAAGTTTTGGCTCTAATGCCGAGGCAGGATCATGCTCACACAGCAGTTGAGAAAACTAATAATATCTAGTATAATAAATTCCCCAGTGGTTGTAAAAAAATGACAAAACTGACAAAAATATTCGTATAGATTATATCGGATAGGCCTATAAATGCATAATGTAGGCTCTTTATTGTATTCACCTTATGGGTTTTTATTTCACCTGGACAGTCCCGGAATCAGCGTTTTGTGTCCCGTATCCCGGATTGATCCCAAATTGTCCCGGAACTTGGTGTAAATATGCATGTATGATATTATATGAACCTTGCTCTTGCTAAACCTGGTAGGTTACTGGAATCTAATAAGCGTTTTGCTCTCAACGTTGATTCATGAACATGTAGATACCTAGTGGGTAAATTCATGTACAAATTTGTTAATAACTTGTTACCTGAATCATTTTTGAACTATTTTATTAAAACAGTAGACATACATGGTCACTATACAAGATCATCTGGTGGTCTATGTGTGTCATATGCACGAACAAATTATCGTAGATTTTCTATGTCCTGTAATGGTCCGAAAACTTGGAATGCTGTACCAAGAAGTATACAGAATGCACTTACTCTTGTCCAGTTTAAGAAGTTGTGGAGGATTTACTTAAATCAAGGTTGAAAGATTGACTTTATCTTATTTGGAATTGTTTCATTGTGGAGCTTACATTTTAATCTTCTGTTTCTTCAAGTTGAATGTTATCAGCTAGTTAACAACTGACTAATCATCCACCATCCAATCTAGTTAATGGGGTGTCCCTAATTAAGCGGGGCTTCTGCCCCTTTTGGGTCTCCCCTATTCCCTAGCCAGTGCACTGAAAAATGTACTATGTATTATGTGAACTGTTATATGCATTGTTCTGGGAATAAAAGTTTTGTCAGTTGTCAGTTGTCAGTTAATTCTAATTTTATATAGAGGCCACTGGTGTTTTGATGATTTGGGTGTAGGCCTAATTGTGACTCTTTTCAGTAGGCTACATTATTATCCAGTTCTACATTAGACCTGACGCAACATTTGTTAGCCTGCATGCATACAGTGATGCGGACACGTTAAATTGGTAATACCATATATATGCCTATCGAGTGACTATGCAGGCTTCCCTAACTCTGGCCAAATCGAAAGTTCGCAGCCCTAATCGTGTCCGATTCAGCTTTCACGAGTTATTTCTAGCATCTGCGTTGGGTTTGGATTTTGGAGAGAGAGAACAGTGACGTAACAAGCAAACGAAACAATGGGTGTCGAAACAGTGGAGTGACGTAACAGAGCGAGGGAGAGACAGAGAAAGAGAGAGCAGTGACGTTTAAAAAGCAGGAGAGAGCGGGTGGCAAACAGAGAAAGAGGGCAGTGAGGAAACAAGCAAAAAGAGAGATAACGGGACTGAGAAGGCAGTGACGTAACAGGCAGAAAGAAAGACAACTATCTGGTAATAAAAAGAGAGCAGTGGACCAGTGTCATTACAAACAGAAGAAAAAGACAGCGTGTAACAAAGTCAAAGCAGTGACGTAACAAATGGAAGCAAAGATAACGGGGGAGGGACAGACAGACAGACAGAGAGGCAAAGACAGCACATAACATCGTCACGATGCTCAGACAAGTTTTGGCTCTGACGCCGAGGCAGGAATCATGCTCACACAGCGTTTTAGAAACATAATAATATCTAGTATAATAAAATCCCCAGTGGTTGCAAACAATGACAAAACTGACAACTGACAAACTGACACTTTTTATTTCCAGAAGCACAATGCATATAACAATTAACAACAATTATAACTTGACTAATGCATATCAGTGCATTGGCTAGGGAACAGAGGAGACCCAAAAGGGGCACAAGCCCCGCTTAATTAGGGTCACCCTTTTTAACAATAATCAATTATGGCTGGTTAGTCAGTTGAAAGAAAGAAAGTTTCAACTCAATAATGTTCTTAACTAAATAATAACATTGCAATTTACTAAAAAGATCAATATGTAAGAAAGAAAGGTTCAACTGAATAATAATAATAATAATAATAATGACAAAAATATTCGTAATAATAATATAAAAAATATTCGTTATAATAATAATAAAATATTATTATAAAAATATTATTATTATTATAAAAATGTTTGTTATAATAATAATAATAATGACAAAAATATTCGTATAAATTATATCGGATATGATGCATAATGTATATTGTATTCACCTTATGGGTCTTTATTTCGCTGAGGTTGTCTCACACAACTTTTAAACACTTCTCGGGCCACCGGATAGCCTAGTTCTCGTAGGCCTAGGCCTATGTTCGGGCGTTTACCGTGTCTGGGGCTGCCAAGCGTCCCGGATTCGCCTGGACAGTCCCGGAATCGGCGTTTTGTGTCCCGTGTCCCGGATTGATCCAAAATTGTCCCGGAACTTGGTGTAAATATGCAGTAGGGTGCTCCAGAAAAATAAAAGTTGAAATATCTTTGCTCCAAGGACATTTTCCCATGCGTCTCATGCAGATGAGTCTAAAAATCCAAATTTTAGGCTTTTACATTAAGGCTAAGCCTTGCCCCCAGCACGATGAAGTTTTAACAATATTCGCGATTTTTCTGTTGAAAACATAAATTACCGGTATTTAAGTATAATATATGAAAAAACTAATATGTTTCATATTTTTTGACTGGAACATGAAAGGTTGCAAGTACAAATACAAGTACTGAGGTCTTAAGTACCTGTACAAATACTTAAGTATCAAGTACAAGTACGAGTACAAGTACACATGGCTACTGCAAGAACAAGGATTTACTTCCTTGACAAAGCAATGGTGTATTGCCACATACACTAATTTTAATTTTGCTTTTTTTAGAAATATAATGGATGTGAGCATCTTGTCACTCAGATTCAATCGAAACTGTTTTAATATTAAACTAAACACACTTTCAACCGGAGCGCTAGATGCAGGCACACTCACAACAACTCCAAACGCTGCTTTGTCAACAGTTTTGCTGCATTCCAAACGTCCAAACAATCAATTTCATCAAAGTCATCATGGCCTCTTATATTGAATCAGGTTGTCACTTGTGATGAGAAGGTGCTCGGTTTCACAGAAGATCGTGTACAGTACAAATAGCTTAGACTTTTTGATACATGAGGTCTTCAGTTTCGGTTGATGCAACCGTATCTGTGATTATCGTGCCAAAATGAGACGTTGGTGTAGCATCTGCTCCACCCCTGCCAAAGAAACTTGATGTGGGCCCCCAACAAAGCATGTGTCTCATTCACATAAGATATAATCATATCTGCACACATTAAATAACAACATACTAGTTGTAGGCAGTCTTTGACAATTTGAGCAGCACAAAGAAAATGCCTTAATTAGCGTTTTACGTAAAACATAAAAATGATTCGCAAATGACTACCTAAGTGGCCTAACTAAGCGCGTTTTGATACAGATTACAATGTTTCCTTCCACACAGCGGAAGACTCTTTCGAGAGGAACATAGAACACAGAGGAACATAGAAAACTCACAATTTTCATAATTCATTCACACATGAATTCCATGTATAAGCCATAGTTTCAATGGTTTCTTACTATAATACAATTCATAAAATGCATTATTTCGGTGAATAAGCTGGTTTCCTTATCGCAGCTTTCGTATGGTGCTGAGAAAGTTCGACGACTTACATTTGCATTACTCGATAGAGTTCAAATGGTTTGTTACTCACTGCTCACCTCTCCGTCTGGAGTTTTTGCAAGTGTTTAAAAGTTTGATGTTGTGCCAGTTGTTTTCTGAATTATAGTTTTCTCACTACAAAACTTGCACTTAGCAGAAGTAGCATTTCCCTTGAGAGTGAAATTATCATAATTCATAACCAAACTTAACAGCTCTAGGAATATTAGTATTTTTATTGTTAGCATTATCACCGTCCGTGGCCTCTATTTTAGCTAGACAACCGGAGGAAATTCTGATCAAGATGCGGTCCATACATAACTGCCAGAATATTCAATCTCCAGAACGTAAGAATTAATGACTTAAAGGAAAGACAAAGCTTACTGGTAAAGTATCCGAGTGCCTGTAGAAATGTCATTTGTGTCTAAGTACTTAGGTCTCAAGTGCTTAGGTCTCCAGTACAAGTTCAAGTACTGACTGTACTCAAGTTGCACTTGAGTACAAGTACAAGTACCAATACTACACCTCTGCACACAATAGTTCACAAAAGAAGTTAATCATCATGAAAATAATTACGTTTTTCTCCATGATATTGCCGATTTTAAAGCATAATCCCATATTTTCACATATTTTCACATTTTTGTGCCGGGGGCAAGGCTTAACCTTTTTCAATTGGTCTGAAAATTGGTACAGTTGAACAAAGTGATAAATGGAATGGGAAAATCGCCTTGGAGCAATACTTTTTGGAACTTTCGGGAAATGCATTACATTTTGGAGCACCCTAATATGCAGGTATATTATGTGAAGCTCGCTCGTGCTAAGACTAGAAGTTTACTGGAATTTAATAAACGTTTTGCTCTCGAAGTTGATTCTCATTGTAGGCTACATAGAGGCCACTGGTGTTTTGATAATTTGGCTGTAATTGTGACTATTTTCAGTAGGCTAGCTAGGCCTACGTTATTATCCAGTCTTGCATTAGGCTGACGCAACATTTGTTAGCCTGCATACAGTGATGCGGACACGGTAAATTGGTAATAGTATAGGCCTATCGAGTGACTATGCGGGCTTCCCTAACTCAGGCAAAATCGAAAGATGGCAACGCTAATCGTGTCCGAGTCAGCTTTCACGAGTTCGGCCTATTTCTTGCATCTGATTTGGATTTGGATTTTGGACGCCTATAACCGGAGACCGAGGGAATTGGTTGACCTAACATGGGAGGGATGGTCATCCAAATGTGGACTAGGATATGGTGAGGACGCAATAATCGCTGACTCGGCATGGGCTGACTCAGACGATGTGCGCGGCATGGTCAGTGCCAACAAAGGATCGAGGCACGTACCAGTAACACGATTTTGAACGTCATAATCGCTTATCCTGTACAGACCCTTGATGCTGATAGCCTGAGACAGATCCGAACACCGTATATCTTCTACCATCTTCTGCCAGGAAGTGCAGTCGGTGAGTGTTACCGTGTGTTACTATATAGAGCATACTCGTTCCTTTTCTCAATGCAATACGGGTCACGGACTCGGAGCATTGTGTCAATAATTGTCGACTAGAGATGGGACTGTCTTATTTGAGCTCTACGAGTGTGCGATATTCCGTCAGTGGCGACTTTTCCAGTTATCTGAGCACCGTTAATGGTCATAGATGAATTTGTTTATTTAGTGAGTCCAGTTAGCTACATTGGTAAGAGTCCAGTTAGCCATATTGGTAAGAGTCCAGTTAGCCATATTGGTAGGAGTCCAGTTAGCCATATTGGTAAGAGTCCAGTTAGCCATATTGGTAAGAGTCCAGTTAGCCATATTGGTAAGAGCGTTGGCTGAGCGTCTCATGCGCCTCTATCTGTGAAAGAGAGCTTGCGTATCACGGTTCGCTTCCCGATGCTGGCTTATTTCAGAGATTTAAATCTCGGGGTGTAATACTACGGTCCGTGCACGGGACCCTTAAATGGCGTGGAGTCCATTCAAACGGGCGAGCGGTGGTGAAGGATCTCACCCGATCAATTCATTGAACAATGAGCAGGGTCGAGGCCATATACGGTCGCTATAGAAAAACGCGAAACATTATATTACATTTACATTTAGGCTAGTAAGGAGCGCCACCAACAGATACTTAGATTGCGCCATACAATGCAATGTTCATACAATGCAATGTTCAGTTACCATACAGTACATTAGTACATCAATTAGTACACCATTTACATTGGTCTGTGACGTTGACGGATTTGACGCGAAATAATGAACGGCAGTAGATATAATTAACCTTGACTTCACACTGCTCTTCAACATCATGCACGACCTTAAGGTGGAACTGCCGTACATGACCAGGATGACCTTGGCACCACTTTCAATGCAGTGAAACTCTATCTGTCAGAACTCGGCCTTAGAGCAGATATTACCCCGAATCATCGATATACAGTAAATCGATCAATACAGTTCATCACAAACTGTTTCTCCATAGCCAAGAGGAAATCAAAGGTTACATAACTCTTGATAAGATTTCGAGGCTGGTCTGCACGTCTACGGCCTACATAACATGAAGGTCTTTAAGATTTCTAGAGGACGAGCAACCATAGATGGAGTCGACGTCTGCTTCGAGTCCAATCATCAAGGACTCTGCCGAAAGGACCGATAGAGACGCGCGCCCATCAAGGGACCTTGGACTTGGCTTTGCCTCCTTGAGCAAGTGCCTGTCAAGGACTGTCGACGTCGATAAATTAACTTTCTGCATGTAAGGGCACGTGTGTATAGGCCCACCTGTTACGTATGCCCATTAATATAATTATGGCCGTCGTAAGTATACCGGCATTTTGTGCATCAAAATAATATATAGGCCTAGATGGCTAATCGAGATAAGACGTCATTGTTGTTGTTCTAATGTGTATACGACTGCTATGAAGATGACAGTTTAAGATAAGAGTCACAATGACAGTTGAGTTGCATTGTTCAATATTCTGCAACGGTTGAAGGAATTCTTGAACCGGTCCTTAGTTTTGCCTCGCGTGCGACGTGCTCTATAGTCCAAAGCTGTACGTTTAGCCTAAGGCCTGTATATCTCTTCGGGCCAACGATTTTTGACTAATTGCAATCGCGCTCATTAATATCAGTCGCCAGGTGGCGTTGATCTATCAAGTGTGTATACAATGCACTCGTCTATTGTATATTAAGTACATTGGTTGATGGCCTTGTCGTCTTCGGCTATTCTCTGGAAATCTTTTCATTATTACTACCAATCATTAGATGCCACTATCTAAGGAATCCGACCAACATACAACGTCTAGTATGATACCAAGAAACTGACAGATAAAGGACATCCGACAAATGTACGAAGACGAAACAGAGAGAAAGAAGCAGCTAGATCAACGATCAGAATATATCTTATAATTTATGTGGTCAAACATACAGAAAGGAATACAGACAACAGCCAGCAACAAAGTCGGAAGAGCTTGCAAGAAACCGAAACACAAATGAATATCAGATGAAGTATTAGAACAGTACTCATGGTGGGAAAAGAAGAAACATAGTCAAACAACAAGTATACACTCCAGAGTGCAGACCGGAAACAACTCAGCTGGCTTACTAGAGAAATCAGAAGGAAACTGCAAAGAGACAAAAGCAACTGGATGGAACAACAATGCAAAGAAACCGAAGAAGCGTTCAAGATAAACAGAATGCAAGAAGTATAATTTAGTAAAATAAAACTACTTAATTGACAAAGACTCAAATGGTAAAGTACTAGTAGACGATGCAAGCAGAAACGATGGAAGGGATTTCAAGACTACATAGTAAATAAGAAACGATGACATCATAAAACAATCATTACTCATTTGATATCCAAACAACTCTGTTGGACAAAAGTCGTTCAGCGAAGACTCCGATTGGTTGGACATGTAGACTCATTGTAGAGAGAATGCCAGTTGACAGAATCCCACACAATGCATTACATGCAAGATTGGAGACCAGGACTACGCTGGATAGATAATTAATATAAACGAGGGCATAGCATCACTTGGACTAACACTGAAGGGAACAATAGACTTCACTAATGACCAGAGGCGTAGCTAGGATATTTGGCGCCCGGGGACAAACTATGAAATTGGCGCCCCTCCCCGTCCCTCCTCGTCCCTCCCTATTTAATTTATTTGACATTTTCCAAATACACGGAATGGCAATTTAAATTTTAGTGAAATAAAATATTAAAAATACCGACTGTTCATTGTGTTTTTGAAAGTCAATAAATTCAAATTATATATGAATTTATTTATCAAACAAATATCATAACACATATCTGTTGTCGATAAAATAAACAATATGTAAACACTAGGTTGTTGATTTGTACTATGTTAGTCTACGTATCGCTAAACTAACAGACTTGTTTTTTTATGAAATGGTGATTAAGTATTTGCATTCAAACAAAATTATACAGCAGCAGAATTGAAATCCACGATAGCTGAACTGCTGAGTTCTGACTGATACTGTCAGTCTGCCCTCTTATTGAAAGTTAGCTTGTAATTTTGACCTCTTGGCCCAATAAATTTACAAATCACTGGGATGCAGCAGCGCGATCCAGCGGTCGCCCTGTGTCCATGATGCCTAGGCTATAGTATAATAGTTTTTACTGGGATCATGGATGCAGCCATGGGCGTCAAGAGTCAAGGCGGACCCAGCTACCTTAACCATCAGACAGATGCTTCTACTACAAGAGTTGGTATACTGCATACCCAACCCTCCCTCTCATTGGCTATGAATGCAGCTATTCATTCCAGCCAGTTAAAAGTTTCCCATACAGGAAAGTTGAAAATTACTATACCTAATTTGTTTATTATATTAAAACCAGATGCCACTTTTAATACATTAAGGATATACTTGAGCTGATTTTATCCATGATTTTATGAGAAAACGACTTTTCTTATTCTGACTAGCCTAACAATCTTGCAATGTAGGTATATCATTTGTAATGAGTATGTGGTGCCCCTCAGTGCTCAATGGGCCGCCAAAATAATGTCTGACTAGTTTGTAACTAATGAGGTTTTGGGACGCCAAAATTAAGTTTTATAAATTTATTTGGGATAAATTTAGTTTAAATATCATCAAAATAAAGACTAAAATTATTAACTCTAAACCTCATTTTGGCGCCCCCTTCCTCTGGCGCCCGGGGACACATGTACCCTCTGCCCCCTAGCTACGCCTCTGCTAATGACCGAGCCTCCGAGGACAATGGAGAAGAAACGGCGATCGTGCCCATCGCCGTCAACTGACTGGCGTCAGGGGGCCGTCCATAAAGTACGTCACGCTCCAGGGGGAGGAGGGTTTAAGAAAGTGTGACAGTTTGTGACAGGGGAGGGGGTCAGGCCATGTGTGACGTCACACATTTATTTGTTTTTTTATTTTATTTATAATTTATTTTTTATTTTTTAGTAGAATTTCATAGCTTTAAAAATAATTTTCATAAATTTTCTGAAACATTTTAATTAGTTTTATGTCAAAATAGCATGAAATGCATATCTCCTGAATGTGTTTTTCACGATTCCTCTCGCTAGGAGCGCTAGTAATAATGCTGTTGCGAAGCCTTTTTTAGTGTTAGCCTTGCTTTCGGAAGTATTATTATTTCTATGTTGAAAGTGTGACGTACTTTAGGGGGGGTCCGAGTTTTGTGACAGTTTGTGACAGGGGGGGGGGGTAAAATGGTCAAAAATAGCGTGACGTACTTTATGGACGGCCCCAGGGAGCTGATGATGATGATGATGATTGATGATTGATGATGATGATGATGATGATGATTATGATTATGATGATGATGATGATGATGATGATGATGACAGAGATGGGTAACTAATCGATTAGATGCTAATCGATTAGCTAATCGATTAGACAAACAGCTAATTCTAATTCTAATCGATTAGCTGTCGTCTGATGCTAATTCTAATTCTAATTGATTAGCAATTGCAGCTAATTGCTAATCGAAAATCGATTAGCTGATCGATTAGATGTTAGAAAATTAAGCTGAGAACGGTTCATTAAGAATGATTATAAATGAGTTTATTACTATTGAGTTTGAAGAATATACCTACTTACTTATTTATCTGATGGTTGCTTCAAACTTGCAATTATCTGTTTATGGTAATATGTCCATTCTGCTCATGTAACACTGAAAGATTGCTCGTCTTCGTGTTATTCATCATAAGCATCACTGTGTTCCTGCAACCTCAGCTGCCATGGAACGCGTATTTAGTTATGTTGGCTACATCGTAAACGCTAGGCGCAGTAGGCTAAGCTATGCCATGATTCAAGACATGCTAATTGCAAAATGCAAGAGCGAACTTATGCAGTAGCAGTGCCACTAACTGCAGCTTATGCAGTAGCAATATCAATAACGCAGCATGGATTGACTGATGTGGTGTTGCTTGCTGGTTTGTGGACTGTTCTCACATATAGCAGTTGTGCAGCTTTAGGCATTGTAATAGGCTACAGCTTTATGTATTTTAATAGGCTATACAGCAACTTGCTGTAGTAACTTGTTGTGCTTTAAACTTTGACAAATTCATGAAGCAAATATATATATCGAACAATTGATTATCGAAATCTAATTCTAATTGCTAATCGATTAGCTGCTGCTGATTCTAATTCTAATCGATTAGCTAGAAGATTTTGCTAATTCTAATTCTAATCAATTAGCAAATTTCAGTAACTAATTCTAATTCTAATCGATTAGCAATCCTAGCTAATCGTACCCATCTCTGGATGATGATGATGATGACGATGACGATGACGATGATGATGATGATGATGATGATCTAATGATTAAGCACGAATCGATGGCGCTTAGCACTTGTGAATTAAAGACTTGCTCTATAGGTCCGTCTATAAACAATAAACTTCTCAGAGGAGTTCGAACTCGCACTCTTCGCGTTACAAGGCAAGCGTTCTAACCAATTGGCTCCCGTGTTCCTTTAGATAAGATAACCTAACAGCCAGCCAGCTAACAGGAATTCGGTCTATTGGCCTATAAGAATTAGGCTGGGCCTAATAGGGCAATTGACTCTATTGCAAGGCTCTATAGGTATTGCATATAAAAGATCCTGCTTCACAAACAAATGACCATCGTAAATAAACTTATAGTGAATAGTGTCACATCTGCTTGTACGGCTGACTGTTTGATCACATCTAGATCGTGATTTGCCAGTATTTCTCGCAAGTAGGCCTATATGCACGGACCACGGTTCCCGTATACGACACGGACCGTGTCTAAGGAGAACGAAGTACGTGGCGGTTCTATCAGAGGAACAAGAGCGGTTAGGGATTTCATCCGATAAGAAAAATCCTTTGTTGCAGTTTACTATATAACAGAATGCTTGTCAATGCACTTCCGTGTGCCTTTACCTATTGCTGAGATTATATCTGTTCATCGTTCGGATGTACATGTATGTGTGTAGTCCTATCTGCGTCTTTTATAGAGCGCGCATTATAGAACATGACTTTACATAGCCACGTATTTGGCCGGATGCTAGGTCTATATGCAGGGTTAAATGCAAGCCATATACATG
>JACEVL010003354.1:0-13286 GCA_020284085.1 Aporrectodea caliginosa
AAGGACTTAAAGGTGCCACCGACGATGCCAACACTAGGTTAACTTGGAAGACGGCAACGACACGGATCAACACAGCAGATTGTTTTATTAATGTCGAACAGCTTAAACACTACAACTCTGGCTTAACTCTCATTAACTGAACTTTAACTACACTGAACTACTATACGCAACGAACTGACAACTCTGTATGTCTGTATCTTGAAACCCTCAGCTGAACTGAACTGCTTCTCAATTTAACTGACTTCGGAGCCAACTAACTCACTCGCTCACACACTCACCACTAACACGCGACAGGCGTCTCTATATATAGGCACAGAGGACGACAAATTGTCCGTTACTAAGGCAAGAGGCTGGTTGCTAAGGCAAGGCAAAAGGCCCGTTACTATAGAGGCTGGTTGCTAAGGCAAGGCAAAAGGCCCGTTACTAAGGCAAGAGGCTGGTTGCTAAGGCAAGGCAAAAGGCCCGTTACTAAGGCTAGTTGCTAAGGCAAATGTCCATGCGCCTTTCAAATAATGCTACATAAATGCCATAGATAGATAGATGTCTATCCCTAAACGTCTGAATCTCTTCACCAGTAGGGCCTACTGGCCAGTCATGACTTAACTTTTAAATATTAATTTGTCTTGCTGCCCAGCATTAAAACACTGACCTGCTTTCCAAAGCACCAACTACAATAGCTAATAGGTAGCTAGGCATGGGGATCTTCTGTTCAAACTCGTGAACTGCTTTAGACGGGTCCTTAGAGTCGACTCGACTGCCCTTTTTGGCTGCACTCATTAGCACCACGAGTTCCGCAGGAGCAGAAACCTAAATACAAATCACAGATTACAACACATATTAAATCTCGAGGGAAATCACTAAAGATGAAAACAATATAAATTAGAAAAATAAGAGTATATGAAATTAATATACATAAATAAATGAAGGTCTACGATTTGTCTCAATATATGTTTGAGATTCGCAGCAAAAGACAAACATAATTCAGTAGTACTCACAGTTGCCGTGTAGGGCATCTTGACTCCTGGTGAATCCTGACAGGGAACCAGACTACGGGCATGTATAGGCTGCAGAACATCAGAAGCAAAGAATAAAAACAAGAGTCAAAACGTGTCAGACGCAAAAACTAAAAGCAGACAAGCAACAAAAACACTTTAAAAACAAACTGAGCTTCAAAGAAGCATGAAACATAGAAGAGAAAAATGCAGGAAAGTAACGACACAGATGCATCACATTTTATTAGACAGACAGCAGAAATCCAAGCAAACAGACAGACAGAAATACATTCAAACAGACAAGGATACTATGACATTGTAAAGCCTCTTCTCTTAAATAATAATAATAATAGCTTTTCTTTTAATCAAGCGCCTGACAAACACACTGCACATTTACATGCTATGACAAGTAAACAATTCACAAGAACACAATTAAATGACAGAACACATAAAGCTTAACTACTAACAGAACAGACAGCCTGCAATACACGGTGCTAATAGCAGCCTACAAAGCATGTCCGCCCTACGGAACTCGAACTCGGTACCTCTCGCTCTCTGCCAGTGTGTTATCCAATGCGCTATCGGCCCCCAATATAAATAACACTAAAAGAATAATTTGCAATACATGTAAGAATCAAGCATATAACTGATAGAGCATACTGACCTGACACTGACTAAACAGGTACGGATGCTTTTTTGAGGCTGTCTGCTCTGGAGTCAGCCACTGCAGAGCAGTGCATAATGACGTAGTCTCATAGTCTATGGTCAGGTTTAATCTATAGAAACAACACCAGATACACTTAACATGACAACTAATAAGTATTGTATTGTAGAATGTCTGTAAAACTGGTGTAACTACAAACCTTTGAAACTAACATAACTTTCAGTGCAATATGACAACATTCAGTCCTCCCTTAGAATCATATCGTATCGTATATAATTTATACAACGTCTCTCACAGAATAACTATTCAGAGGAGCTCTCAGCAAGGAAGCCCTAGGGAAAAAGAATATGCTCAGACTACTGCAATGTCAATGCCACAGGCCCCCAAAACAGTCAGGTAAGTCACCAACAGTACTCCTTAACTGCATCACAGAAGTTAACAGTACCTGCTAAGTGGACTTGCAACTGGCTCTTACCAAATGAGTCATAAGTTGCACAGTGATATTTTACTTCTCAAAATAATTCCTAATTCAGTTCTAATTCAGTTCTGTGTCCTTGAATTTTACTTCTAATTCTAATTTTACTTCTCAAATAATTTTACTTATCATTCCTATTTTAGTTCTCAATTAATTTTACTTCTTATTTTAGTTTTCCAAATAATTATTAATTTCAGTGCAGTAAAAAGTTTTTAATGTTACTATAAGATATCTTAAATTTGTTCAATTTCAAGAACACTCTCATTTCCGGAGATTTTTCATGCGATTTCTTCGTCCATCAGTAAAAATTCCACATACAGAAAAAATTCTTTCCACAAAGGCCTGTGAGGCTGGAGCTGATAAAAGATCCTCTGCAATGGGTGCAATTTTGCTGTATGAAGCTCACCTTTCCTTCCAGAAAGCAAGAGGATTCATAGTATCTTTCTCCCTTACTTCGGCCAAATAACTTTTGACAAGATCTTCAATTTTTCTGACTTTAACAGAAACTGCTTGTCTTATGAGCATGTCCATTTTAGCTGATCGTATATAATACAGTATAAATAATATCCAGGAGGTCGTTGTTAGGTTGGTACGCAGGCGGGACATTTTTTAGACAACGAAGACCAAAGATAGTATATTACATAGAGAATGGTATGCGCAGCGCCTTCATCTCAAGCAGAAGTTTTCAATGGATTACGTGTTTGGATCGCGTGTGATTTATTCGCCTTCATCTCAGCTTAAGCGCCACAAGAAGTAAAATGATTTTACTTCTGAAAATAATTCCTAATTTCATTCATAATTTTACTTCTGCAAATAATTCATAATTTAATTCCTAATTTAGTTTTTGAAGCCAAAATAATTCCTACTTTTACTTCTAATTTTCGTTAACGAAATCCTTTATTTTTACTTCTAATTTTAGTTTTCGTTAATGAAAATATCACTGAAGTTGCAAGCGTTACAAAGGAGAAATCACATTAAAAGATGCTTTCTAAAAATTTACTGATTTTTGTTTAGTTGTTGCAGTGTACAAAGATTTATCTAAAAGTACAGTATTTCATTCAAGTTGATCTTTTAATATACTATATTTAACAAACGATGTCCAGTAGCCAAATGAAAATCTTGAAAAAATAACCAGTATTGCATAAGCCACTACCTGGCGAATCATAACTTTATTCAGTGTACTACTGGCTAGAGGAACCATCATTTTTTACTTTTTTGAACTATATATAAAATTCTGTGAATTAACCATTTATACACCAATTGGCCTATCCAGCATCCGCAAGCCAGTGTTGCAAAATGTCACTGCATCCAACCTGGGTTCAATCCATCCAACTGTCCAAGAAACCATGCATCAGCGTTATCTAGGGTATTCGAAATATACTAATGGACAATGGATCACAGTTGTGTTTAAGCTTCTTATGATTAAGCTTTCTGTTATGTAGGCAAAAGATATAGATTATAGGTATGTGATCGAGCTTTTCATTATACAGATAAAATACTAATAGGGTTTCTGAGATAAGCAAATTAGGTCAAGGTAAAAATTTAAACTGATTAAATCTTAGGCCAAAACAAAATAATGGTGTGTTTCCGGTAACCCGACCGACTCACTTTTTTGCCGCGACTCGAAAAATTTTGTTAAAAAATTTTTTTTTACGGACAATTTTGTAAAAAAAAAAATTTTTCCGGAAAATTTAAACAAAAATTTTTTTTCCTACTTCACATACATTAAGTCTTTGCATGACGGTGATGCAGAATCGCGACATTATAGGTGCATTCACTGAAGCAGAGACGTTCGGAAACTAGCGGTCTTTCAGTGGAAAGAATGGTGCCGTAAATTACAGCAATAAAAGGGCTAAAGTGTGGAGTTTGGGAGAGGGAGGTAATAGACTCGAAAGTGGTGGATTTTCTCAGGGTAATTTGACAGGGTTATTTCACAAATCTGACCGCCATATTCATTGTATCAGAAATACCTATTATCGTACGTGCCATTATAAAAGTAAAGCCTCCTAATAGCAATCAGCCTACTTAACAACCTCCGTAGCATTCTACTTTCGTAGCAACCAGCCTTCTTAGCAACCAAGCTTTGTAGCAAGCAGCCTCTATGTCAGCCTCATTAGCAACCAGTTTCAAAGTCAGACTTGGCCCCTTTAGCAACCGCCTTCCTTAGCAACAGTTATCCTTAGAAACTGTCCTGCTTAGCAACTGCCTTCATTAGCAACTAGTCTCCTTAACAACCAGTCTTGGTAGCAACCAATCTTCGTAGCAAGCAGTCTCCTTAGCAGACGACGTTAGGAAACCATATTTCTTTCTATGCAGCGTTAATAATATTATAACAATAAATGGGCTCCGCCTCAGGTTCCTGCTATAGAACCTGTGCCGGTCCCAAGCCCGGTAAAGGAGGAGGGTTCCGCGGAGGGTTTGCAGCCCTCCCGGTAAAACAAATTACCGCAACAGAAACGACACAGATTAGGCTGTGTCGCCCGATGCGCTGCCAGCGCGAGGAAGGACTAAGGTCTAAGGAATGGGCTCAATGTTTCCCATGGACAATTTACACACATGTATGATGTTGAGGAGATAACAGACACCGAAAAGTCAGCGAGTTTCTCACGTTACCACCCATGCATATTTCCTAAAGAGCCGTTGTCTGCTACACGTTTATTGTTTAATGAACATAATCCATAATTCCTTCCCCACCCCTGCCCCTTCCATTTCACCTTGCAAGAAAAACGATGTCAGCAAAAATGAAATAAATAAGATTGTTTTCTACAGCAGTTTGTAGGTACATTCTGCGAAAAGGCATTTTTAATACTCGCATAGAAAATACATACTTTGGTACAGCATGTACCGCTGTGCATAAATGGGCAGTGGCGTAATTTTGGGAAATCACTGCATAAAATTATTTTACCAAAATAAAATTATTTTCCTACCTACCCAGTTTTTTTTAACTCTGTTACCGGAAACACACCATTATTTTTTTTTGGCCTTACTTTATTATCAGTAAGTAAACAGGTCATGCATTCATGGTCATCATATTCATTTACACAGCTTATTACTCAAAATCAAAAGCAAGAACAACGTTTAGTAAATATTTTCTGATAACTCTCAAATACATGTAATTGAAATTTTTGACACATCAAAATAGTACAAGTGTGCTAACTTTCACTACTGCAAGTAGAATGTAACTCTTGGCTCCTTAGACCATATTGATGTCGTGTGCAAAAATTCATCTTCCTTTTAAAAAAATGCTAAAACTGTAAAACATAACTTTTTTAAATTTGATTATATCCTCAGCCACTTGGATTACCAGTACCTCATAAGCTATAGCTCATTTTCACAGGAATTTGGAATACACTAAATTCATATAACATGTCCACTCTACTAAATGGAGTACATACTGCACATGTATTAATATGTCAAAATTGACAAACTGTGACACACGATTCATTTCATAAAGCCTGCCACAAATACTTAACACAGGTAGATAATAAATTCAAAGAAACTGAACTGTTAATCTTACTCTGTTTTTGAGTCTTCAGGCAGATGAATAGTAAGTGGAGAACCAAATGATAAAACACTCTTCCCAACTTCATACTTGACTGGTTTGCCACTGTCTTCACAGATGACATTTTTGATATTCAAATCTTTTGTATCAAGCACCTAAAATATCACAACTTGATCGTAAAATCCAAACTCTGAAATTTTTCTTACCAAGCAATTTAGAAACTTTCTAGCTAGGTTTCAGTCAACCCAATAAAATTTGAGTGTTAGGCTTGTCATGGGGTTGAGCCATCCATATAGTTGGTGACATCAGCAATGATATCATGACACAAATTTATAGTGCAACTTTTTTAGGTACCACGCCTAAGCACTGCCTATGCTAAGCGGGAGTGGAACAGGTGGAAAGTTCACTTTCCAGAAACTCTGAACAAGATGTCAACTGTCAGTTTGAGATAAAAATGAATTGGTTTGGTTCCATATCTGTGTGTTAGCCACCTCTGGTGAATCTTCTAGTTTACTGCACACTGTTTTGCTTAATGATAAAATTTCTGTTCTTAGTGACATTTAACATCCTTTCTAAGGCTCAGGGACGTAACTAGCGTTGGGCTTGGGGGCCCACAGGAATTTGGAATACACTAAATTCATATAACATGTCCACTCTACTAAATGGAGTACATACTGCACATGTATTAATGTATTAAAAGTCCTACCGGACTCACCATTTTCAAGGCTTAAAGCCCCCCAAACGAAAAGTCCTAGTTACGCCACTGCTAAGGCTAGTGCAGAGTGCAACTCTAATATTCTTTGCAAAGCAGTATATGTTGAAAACATAGAATATAAAATTTCTAATAAAATTACCATTACCCTCCTGTAAACATATGTAAACTTACACCAAATAGATAACTTATCCGGAAGATAATGTATGGAACTGCAGATTCTATTTAAGTAGCCAGAAACCACATTAAAACCACCAGTTGCAATGATAACAAAATATACTTGTAACTAAATTGCCAATTGCCACACACTGACGTGGACTTCCATAGTATCTCTTTGGACTCTAACGAATGGCAGTAGTATAATATAAGTGTTGGATTTGCTGCCCATGATCCAACAGTTCAACGACATTGTATGACATCAAAGGATGTTAACATCAATAGAAAAAAACTGTGTACAGTTTTCACCAGTGTATTAAATGAGAGCCTGTCACCAGCCTTTAGTATCGGGGTGCGTAAATTTCCGGTAATATAAGGTATATTTTGGCATGCTGATTGGAAGGTACCATGTTTTCTAAAGATGACATAACCCTGACCCTAAATGACCTCGCGATGCCTAACCTGACCCTAACCGGCAATCATGACGCTACGCGTCTCACAAGTGCAATTGGACTGTTCGTTTACCACGTTGGAAGCTCTCTGCCTGAGCATTGCCACTCCTCGTGGTCCTGTCACCCTCCTCACGATCTACAGACCCGGTTCCTCGTCTCTTACTGGACAATTCTTTGAAGAGCTCTCCTCTATTCTGGAGATCCTCATTACGCGGAACAGCCAGCTCATTATTCTTGGAGACTTCAATATTCATTTAGAAGAACCTACTCTTCCTACTTCCATCCGATTCCTCGACCTTCTGTCACAGTTTGGCCTTCGCCAGCATATCAATCAACCCACCCACGTATTGGGTGGCCATCTTGATCTTGTCATCACCACTGATGACGATCAAGTGGACGATCTCACAGTTACTCCTCCTACGCTCTCGGATCACTCAGTCATCAGCTTCACTCTTCCATCCATTCATCTACAACCAATTCATTCCATTCGCATGATGCGGGGGTGGAAGTCGCTTGACCACCGGGCCTTCAGCGCTGCCATACGTGACACTCTTCTCTCCTCATCCAGTTCCACTCTCGACACGCTTACAGTCGCACAGCTATTTGACCTCTACACTTCTACCGTTACGAATATCCTTGACAATATGCTTCCTCGTCGCAAAGTTTGGACACGTATTCGTCCACTGGCAGTCTGGTTTGACGCCGACTGTCATCGACTTCGTCGTCAAACTCGATGCCTAGAGCGACGTTATCGCCGGACTAAGGAGCCCAAAGATCGATTGGCTTGGATTGCCCAGCTTCGTGCCCTCCATCGTCTCTACCATCAAAAGGAGGCAGCTCACTGGGAAAAGCTGGTCTCCCGAAACGCGAAGAATCCCAGACGTCTGTGGTCGTCTGTCTCGGGGCTTCTTGGCCGGTCTTCTCGCTCAACTGAAACCCCTTCCTTCACAGCAAATGAATTCCTTGAAATGCTGACAGCCAAGATCGACCGTCTTCGTGCTTCAACAGCTGACGCTCCTCCTCCAACGTTTACCTTAACGTCAGCTGTCTTCGATGGTTTTCGACCTATCTCTGAGTCGGACCTTCGTTCAGTTTTATCGTCTGTTAACTTAAAATCATGTGAACTAGATCCACTACCCCCTTTTATCATTAATGACATTTTGGATGATCTTGCCCCTTTCTTGGTTTATCTGTTTAATAGGTCGCTCTCTGAAGGCTGCATTCCTCCCTCGCAGAAGCGGGCCCTTGTCTTTCCTTCGCTCAAAAAGCCTAACCTTGACACCAACCTTTGCAATAATTACCGGCCTATCTCAAATCTATCCTTTCTTTCTAAGACTCTAGAACGTCTTGTCTCTCTCCAGTTTCTCCCTTATCTTGAGCAATCTGGTCTACTTCCTACTAACCAGTCTGGCTTTAGGGCTAACCATTCCACCGAGACTGCCCTCCTTTCCCTACTTTCTGAAATCTATTCTGCTGTTGATAGGTCTGAACTGACTCTTCTGGCTCTCTATGATGTCTCAGCAGCTTTCGATATGGTTGATCATGAGATTCTTCTTCAGCGTCTTGAGACCTCTTATGGGCTTAAGGGCCTCCCCTTTGTTGGTTTCGGCTCATACCTATCTGAACGAACCCAAATGATTGTTACTGGTGACTCCAGAACCCAATGGGTCCACGTTAAACTGGGTGTCCCTCAAGGCTCCGTTCTCGGCCCTCTCTTATTTATTTTATATACGGCTGACATCTCCTCTCTTTTTCCGATCTGTGGTGCTGCTGGTCATCTCTTCGCTGATGATGTGCAAGCATTTGTCCATGGTCCTTCGTCATCGCAGTTGCTTTTGGTCGGGAGTATTCAATCTCTCTCTAATCATCTCCACTCTTGGATGTCATCTAATCGCCTCTCCCTTAATGCTTCTAAGACTCAATTCATCTGGTTTGGTACCCCTCAGCAGCTCCATAAACTTGATTTTGCTCTCCTCTCTGAAAAGTTCCCACTCTTCTCTTTCTCGTCAAGTGTACGCGATCTGGGTGTTACCCTTGATAGTTCACTTACCTTTACCGAGCACATCTCTAATCTCACACGCTCCTCCTATTTTCACTTAAGGCGTCTCAGGGTCATTCGTCGTTCTGTCTCCTCCTCCATATTCACAACTTTAGTTCATGCTTTTGTATTTTCTCGGATTGACTACTGCAATTCCCTTCTTGTTGGTCTTCCTAAGGTTCGTCTCTCTCCTCTTCAGTCGGTCCTCAACACAGCTGCTAGACTGATAGCCCGCCTTCCCCGGTACTCTCACATCTCTACCTTTATGTTTGACGAACTTCATTGGCTCCCTCTGCATGCTCGCATACAATTTAAAATCCTCTCTCTGATCTTCAAGGCTCAGAGGGGTCTTGCCCCGCAATATCTGGTTGGTGTAATACTTCGGCCTCACTCAGCTTCCTCCCACCGTCCACTTCGTTCCTGCAATAGACTTGACCTCTTGGTTCCCCGTAGTAGAACTGCTATGGCTCAGGCTCGTTCCTTTGCTTCAATTGGTCCCTCTCTTTGGAATGCTCTTTCTCCTTCTGTTCGCTCTAAAATTCTCTCTGGCAGTCTCTCTTCTTCCTTCGCTTTTCTCAAAACCTGTTTATTTTCACGGGGCTTAGCACACTGGGAGCGCTTCTGAACGGTTCACCCTACGAGAGGCGCTTTACAAATGTTTAAATACGATACGATGCGATACGACACGATACGATACGATACGATACGATGACGCCAGTAAACTTACGCACCCTGATACTACAGAGGGGTCCATAGTGTAGTGGTAACGTCACTGGCGTGAAGAGCAGTAGGTAGCGGGATCGCTTCCCGAACCCTCCCAAAGGTCCACTCAGCCTATCATGAGATGTAGGACGTGATGGGCGCCTTGCATGGCTGCCGTATACAGTTAAAATTCGACTCCTGTAATAACCTGTGATTATCCGTTCATACCGAATTGTAATCATACTGCGTGAATTGTCAGAATGAAAATATTAAACGAAGATTATTATTATTATTTACATGTATGCCAAAATATGTTGGTGAGATTCAATATAATGAAGAAAGAAAAAATTGTGTGTTAAGCTACCTCTGGGACTCTTTCTCAAAGAGGACACATTCATTTTTTCAGCATGCCATATCCACTTATTCTAACTTATTCTAACTGCATTTACACTCTTCAGTCCACAACACTGACTTAAAATGATTTGCATAAATGACCTCATTTGCGCCAATGGCCTCTGCAAATGTAAAGCATTTTGACCCAAGGATTCTATATTAATATAATATAATTATAGTGTATATAGTGTATAATTATAGTGTATAATAGGTCCTTGATTTTGACCTAAGCATTATACTGTGACAATGACTTACAAGTTTGTTATTCAGATGTCGGCATTGCTGCACCTCCAACCAGTTTTTTGTGAAGTAAACTTAGTTACCGAGCTAATATTAAATCATGAAAAATTCGACAAGTCTATCAAAAGCAGCATCAAAAGTTCCGTATTTCGAAGGCCACTGCTTATATACTTACGAGGTTCTGCGTCTTTGGAGACGATTTCTTAGCAGCTATTCGCACTCGTCCTGTGATGATTCGATTCTTAAAGTCAACATCCCAATCCACATGGATGCCTGTCACTATGCACTCCTCTGGTCTGGAGAAGGAACTTGGGTCAGATGGACTTAGCCACTCCATTTCACTCCTTAAAATGTTGTTTCACTGCAAAACACTCGATACGAAAGTAATAGCCTAAACACCTACTCGCCGGTTGTTACTCGTTTTATTCCATCGACCTATATTGACCTCAATATAGGTCGATGTTTTATTCCTTACTCGTTGGTCAAAGACCCTTAATACACAGGACTGGACACTCGTTATACAACGTCGTGATTTGTTTTTGAGCGATGATCGAGGTCGTAGGAAAATGCAGCATTCGGTAAATTAAATTTATAATATTTATGAAGGCAAATCGACGGATAATTATGCTTGCGAAATAAAATTTGCTCCTTGGAGATTTATAACAACGTATTTAATACCAGAAACAAGATTTGAAGTGGGGAGTCATCTGTGTATTAGCACAGTATAAATAATTATAATTATAATTATTTATACTGTGGTATTAGTGTGAAACTTATTTTCATGAGTGACCATTCCTTTAAACAAAGATCTTTGCTTTAAATAATTATAGAATCCTTAGAATCAGGCTTAGATTCCTTGCTCGTTGCCAGTCGTTGGTGCCAGAGCCGTTGGCCAGAGCCTTGGTTGGTGCCAAAGATTTTAAGAAACTCACTTAGTAGAATCTTGGTTTGTGCCAGAGCCTTCAATTTATAGATAGCTTTGGTCGGTGCTACCTAGGTTTGGTCCATTTTTGCTTAAAAATTTTCTCTGACAAGCTCGATCGGAGTTAAATTCAGTATTCTCTTTTGAACCTAGAACAGAAGTGGGCAGAGTGAAGCAGAGACGAGTTTGGAGCGCATAGCTGAACTGGAAATAGCCTAATATAATTGGCAAATGTGAATGTAAATCCCCGAAATTTCTAAGCGCCGCAAAAACCGAGCCAGAGAGGCAAGCTTATCCACCAGCGTTATTTAACTGTAGCCTAGTCCGCAAGAGTCAATTAATTTGA
This sequence comes from Aporrectodea caliginosa, assembly GCA_020284085.1. Taxonomy (NCBI): domain Eukaryota; kingdom Metazoa; phylum Annelida; class Clitellata; order Crassiclitellata; family Lumbricidae; genus Aporrectodea; species Aporrectodea caliginosa. The sequence goes on from JACEVL010003354.1 coordinate 11,595, forward strand.
TCGGTTTCTCTGCGCGCGTCACTGCAATAAATAGTGCAAAGTAGGCTAAGATTTGGGATTTGGGAGGATCGAGCAGGAATTGACAATATGGTGCTATGAAAATGTTGGTGATCGTAACGAAACGACAATGACAAAATAATAGCCTATGCAAGATAGAAGATTCGCATTTGTTCTCGCTGCTAACAACTTTTATCTTTAAATTATGAAATGTTAATAAGGAATTTGTAAGACCAAAGTCAAACAAAGACGTTATCAAAATACGTTTTTTATTTTTTGCAAGAAAATTATTATAAGACGCAACAGTTTTTTGTGATGCAAAACAAAAAACTTTGAGAAAAATGCTCTGATCACGAAGCTTAGCGCCACATAAGCAGTCATGTTATGTGAGTCAGAGACCGAAATAGAGGTAACGAGAATTATTAAACAACGAGGTAATGGAATTAAATGAATTAATTGCATGAAAAATTGAAATGTAAAGGCCTACTATTATTTTGGATACGCATCATCTATTCCGCATTCTATTCACTTTCGGGGATTTGGGTCCGCAAAGTTTTCTCGATATCGAAAGCACGCTTTGTAGAAAAATATAGAAAAATGTTTTCCAGGTTCGATCCAGTTTTATCAGTTTAATCGCTTTCGCGGAATCGGGATTCGAGGATTCGGGTAGTAGACCCTCCAGGTTATCTGGAAAAATGAAACTATTTAGTCAATGTATGCAATTGCATAGTCCGTTTTCTAATGGTTTGTTGATTTGAGTAACTGTGCTTCGTCGTTCTATCGTCCGAAATTATATAAAGGAATAACCTTTATCGTTCTAGGCCCAGTTTGTATTTATATGTTCCAAATAGGCCTAGGTCGTGGATGTGTTCTTTTCATGTTTTGATAAATTAACTTGAACATTTATCTATAGCTTATTTATGAATATTATTTAAAAATGTTATATATGCAGTAAAAAATATATATATAGACCTGTATAGCCCTAATTTTCAGTGATGTGGCCTCGAGACCGCGGTCGTGGTCTCAAGACCGAAAAAATGCGGTCTCGGTCTTCGATGTACCGGTCTCGGTCTTGGTCTTTAAAGGTGCGGTCTTGGTCTTGGTCTTAAAGGTTTGGTCTTGGGCGTCTGGTCTTGGTCATTCGCCTTTGGTCTTGGCCTTGCGCCTTTGGTTTTGCCCTTGGTGGGAACGAGAGTGGAATATACCTAGAGGACCGGTTGTTCTCTTATCAGAAGCGACAAGAAAAACGTTGAGACACAGTTAACCCTGACTTCAGGTGCTTTAGTGACTATAGTTAGGCTTACACTGATGCAGTTTCTCAAAGCAAAATCAGTAGTCAGGCAAGCGTTGGAAATCAGGTATTTGGTGGGGAATTTTTCTCTACTGGCAAAACTTTTTGTATTCCGCAACAGCTGCGCCTGTTGAGAGTATAATTTAGCGGTAGTGCGCCTTCATGAGACCTCGCAGACTTGGGGACAAAAAAACTATAACTATGAAAAATATCATGAGCATCTGATTTGAATTATGGGAATATGTAACACTACAATTGAGCATTGCGTTTATGGTCTTGACTCTTGAGGCTTAGGTCTTGATCCTGGACAATGCGGTCCTGGTCTCGGTCTTGGTCTTTGGACCACGCGGTCTTGGTGTTGGAACACGTGGTCTCGGTCTTGGTCTTGAACCACACGGTCTTGG
>JACEVL010003355.1:5000-14785 GCA_020284085.1 Aporrectodea caliginosa
CCTCACGTTAATATAATGACGACACTAACCCTAACCCTGACCTAAACGACCCTCACGACTTCAAGTTTTATAGTCCACTAGCAATTTTTACCCGGCGTTCGCCCGGGTTTTCCCCAGGCGTAATTTTTAACGGCTGCAAATAAAGGCTACTTACTTACTATATTTGCTGATGGGCTTCAAATATTTAAAAAAATGTCCATATATCTGAATGGAAACAATATTTAGAGGTGAACATAGTTGCTTTGCCCGTGTACTGCACGGGTTATCTCTACCTTATAATTATAGGCAATATTATTATTTTGTTCCCCGTTCTTTACGGTTTATCTCTACCTGAAATAGGCGTATTATTTTGTTCCCCGTACTACACGGGTTATTTCTAAATTATAATAGGCGTATTATTTGCCGTTGGCCAGCGTGACGTAAGATTGCATATTTAGCCGCGTGACGTAATTTAAGATTGCATATTAATTTTAGTGACGTGGACAAATGGGCATGCTTATAATGTCCATAAATCGGAATTGAAAGCAAATTATGAGCTGAAAGTAATTGGGATGAGATAGAAATTCGAATAGCTAAAGTAAGTTTCGAGTTGCTTTGACCTAGAAAATCGGCAATGGCCGTGGTTGCAAAAAATGTGAGCTTAGTGTAATTAGGTCACCAAATCTGTAAATGGTTGCGCTGACCTAGAAATTCGCCCGTGGCGACTTCTGATTGGTTGCTAGATGCTCCGTGTGACGTAAGATTGCTTATTAAGCATGCGTGACGTGAACAAATGGCCTTACTATGGGCGGTATTGAAATAAGCTCGCTGAAAAGTTAAATTTAAAATGGCCATAATTATATTATATCGGCGTTTAAATAAAATTGCGAACTGAAAATAGTCGCGTTGACCTAGACGTTGCGTAATAATGCTTTGTAAATTTTTTCAACTCGCTAAACTGTTCCGTTTCGGAGCCTTTAGCCGGACAGCGATGCATTGCAAACATACATACATACATACGGAAGGACAAACTTTAAGAATTATAGTATAAGATATAGGTTACGTTGAGGTGTTACGCGTCGTAAGGGTCGGTTAGGGTCAGGGTTAGGGTTAGTGTCGTCCATGCTTTCTGATGACGAAACGGTGCTTAAAAGGAAAGAAACGCGTAGAAATTTATTCCAGTGCATGAACAGGCAAGGTATAGACGCAAGAATTAAATCCGGTGAATTAACCGACAAGGTACATGAAAAAATTAATTCCGGTGAATTAACCGACAAGTACCGACATTTCTTTTAGCGCAAGACAATGCGGTACCGCATGTTACCGAGTTGATATTATGAGTTTACTAGAAATGTAGATAAGTGACACAATATAGTTCAGAGTAACATGTAGTTATTTGGTGGTCCCTCATTGAACCTTGTACAGTAGATATAATTAATTCATTTTCCATGAAGTCAAGCTTAAAGCTTTTCCAGCAATCATAAATATATAGGTGAGCTGCGCTTAGCTCACAGAGCCTTCTATATATTACAGTTTACACCAAGAATACGAAACTACCTGCTCACATCTTTAATACTGTGTGCTATGTGTTCATGCAAAGAAAGCCTCAAAGGTTTCTCGGTTGTATTATTTACTACAAAGCTAATGCATTGCTTACAATAATAATATCGAGACTGTTGCAAGAAATAAGAAAAGTTTCATTCTAAATAAGCTTAATAAAATATTTAAATCGGTGAAGTCAATATCAGACAAAAGAATAGGGGGCCTACTTGAGGTTACTGATGCAAAAACATGAATGTTATTCTGTTTTTAAAAAGAGCTTTAGTTTAGTATAATGGATTACGTTTACCATAATTTTTATTGTGAGGTAAAATTTTCTAGGCCTAAATTAATTGTTTTGCAGGTTCTCTCATGGCTGGGAGTCTTCAAACTTCGGTTGAAGATCAAATGGCTGATGTAACGGAATGTTCCATTTGCACCGAGATCTTCACAAATCCTAAAAGTCTTCCTTGTCTTCACTCTTTCTGTTTAAAATGCCTGGAAAAAGTATGGAAAAGATAAGAAACCGGGCGATCAAATTACCTGTCCCATTTGTAGGAGCAATTTTGCTATTCCAAACGGAAGCTTCTGTAACTTGCCGAATAATTTTTTCATTGGCAAAATGGTTGAGATTAGAAAACTTGCAAGATCAACCACCAATGAAGTCCAGTGTGCAACCTGCCCAGAGGAAGAAACAGTAAAGGCAGTAAAGGCTAAAATGTTTTGTTTCGAATGTGAGCAAAATCTTTGCGAACGCTGTGGTACCACTCACAAGAAAATAAAATTCTGCCAAAATCACCAGGTCTTTGAAATCGGGAACAAATTTCAAGAAGTAACCTTTCGCAACAGCTACTGTGACCAACATCCTGACGAACTGGTTAAGATGTACTGCGAAGACGACAAAGTTACTATATGCTTCATTTGCTTTGCTGAGAGTCATCAAACCAAAGCTCGAGGGTACGTACCATACGTATTCTATTTTTTGAAAGGTACGTACGTTTTTTAACGTACCCTATTTTAGGGTACGTAAACAATACAAAAATACGTTAACCACGTCATTGCTCATTATAAGAATGTTCAATTTAATTTAAGCAAACAAACCATAAATAAAATTTTCGTGTATGATACGTACCATACGCGTATTCTATTTTTGAAAGGTACGTACGTATTTTAACGTATTCTATTTTAGGGTACGCGTACCCTCGAGCTCTGCATCAAACACATAAATGTTTGGGTGTTACCAAAGCATCTGACGAATTCTCATCTGCACTTAAGAACGACTTGGAAACTGTTAAGCGGAGGTTACCGGAATGCAAGGACTCCTTGGAGAAATTTAAAAAATTGAAGACAGGTTTGCTCACAGAAACTACTGCAACGGAAAAGAAGATTGTTACGGAAGCAACGAGGCTGAAAGCTCTCATTGACTCCCATGCAAATATTTTATTGCAAAAGTTGACTGAGAATAAAGACGAGAAACTGAAGGAAATAGAACGGCCACAACAAGATGTGGAACGATCTCAGGATGCAATTGAAACCTACACACGATATTTGGATGAACTTTTGAACAAAGGAGCACCTGGTGATATATGTCGTGATGCTGATCAGATGAAGACAAGAGCTCAAGAGTTGACTGCACTGCCAGGAATCTGTTGTGGCTGTGATCACTGCTGGGGCAAAATCTTGTTCAAATCGTCAAACCTTGAAAATATTTTGCGCATCAATAGCATCGCTAATGCTATCGGCGATGTGCAAACGGACTCATCAGGAAATCAAGTGCTTGGTCATTCTGTCTACCCCAAAACGCGCATAATACTGCAAGCTGCGAGACGTGCAGGTTAGAGATGATATTTCGTGATAATAAATTAGCCCGTACTCAAAATGTACCGATTGTGCTTTTATGAACGATTTATGGACGATTTTCTTCAAACGAAATACATTGTACTGAAATATTTCCAGCTGCTTTGCATTTCGCGAGGCGTGTGACCTGAAAAACTCCAATGCTACCAATTTTCTTAAGGGTATTTTATTTGTCCTCGCAGTAATGCAAAGAAGATTTGCGCAGTGCCCTTATCAACCATACCAGATATAATTGAAGGCTAAATGTTATCCTATACTGGCACAGTCTCTCATTATATGTACATACTGTTGACTTTGATTCTGAGGCACAAACTTTTTAAAACTCACTTGTTTAGATCTCTTAGAAAGTCATAATATAAGCCGCGCTTTTCTGCGTTTACTAAAATTCGGTAGAGTAAGTGTCTTGATACATAGAGGCATACATAATTACATACATGCATACATAGGCCTGCATTGTTACATGTAGGCAATGCAGGCATGTGGAGATAGCATGTGTGTTTTAAGTAGGATGGGCTGCATGCCTAATGCTTTTGGCACCAGATCGTTGCGCTTAATACGGCCTCGGTGCATATAGAGTGGAGACTGGACTTATGATTTTAGCGCCAGTCTTCGCTTAAGCAGCAGTGTCCTTTGTGGATGACACCTATTTTGTCTTTGAATTCGTCGTTAGACGTCTTGTTTAGGTCTGCTTGTTCGTTCAGTTTTTTTCTGGTGGTTTTATTCATTTTCTTGTATTCTGCTTGTAACTAGCTATTAAATGTTATTTTATATCAAACATCTTTCTTATTATACCTTCTCTCTAGACAAACATACCACAGCATGCATACATACATGCATGCATACATAGTCATACTTACTTTAAGAGAAAACATAGTCAGATATACTGAAAGTTACGATAGTAACTGCGACTGACGACTATAGAGGCTTAATTATCTTTTAGTCTTAATTACTTTTTTAGCCACCGTAGCAGCCAGACCTGAAAAACCAAGCAGAACCATAGTCGTGGAAAATATTCCAGTCGAAATTGAAGCTAACAGTCTGCTACTTGCATTTGAGTATCGACCTTGGGGTGGTGGAGAAACAGAAAAAATCGACTACGAGAAAGGCCGAGGAACAGCTTTTATAACATTCAAAGATTCAGCTGGTGCGTAAACTAAAATCGAGGATATCAGATTCAATTAAATCTAATAGCCATAATGATGATGATGATGACGACGACGACGACGACGATGATGATGATGATGTTGATTACAATGATGATGATGATGATACACTATTATAGCCCTATATGGCTAACGCTTGAGTCGCGATATCTAATAGAATAGATTTTTACCTGAAATACGACATCATAAACTGTAATAAACCTGTTAGCTTATAATTCTGAGGCATAGAGGCTTTAAGATATCTATTGATCTATGGTCATGGTATTGCATGAGACCAATGTATTCTAGTTCTTCAGTTAAGTGTAACGAAAACTTAGTTTACTATGTAATAAATCGGCCGATCTGTGTCTGATTTTTGCTAACCTCTCAAATCAACAAATGTCCTACTCGATCAGCAGATACTCTCACTGTCTTGCCTCGCACAGGACAATACTGATTTTTGCAGCATTCTATGTTTCAGTTCCAGTGTTATCTGTTTCACTACTACGTTCTCTGCGTTCTTTAGCCATTTTATGTGTACATAGCTATAATCACTAATAAAAAAATCAGTGGCTCATAGATAAACATACCTTTTTAGCATTCTATTAGAAGTTCAGAACTGGTATTTATGCGAAAGCACAGCGACTTCGGTTTTGCTAAAACACATCTGTTTGGCTTGCTTACTCAGGGTGATCACCCCTTCTAGTTTTCCTAAACAACCGGATGTCAGCTGAAAGGCTGGCCGTTTGGAGAAATCAAACATCTGCCTGTTGTGAGGTTTAACAAGATGTTTAACTGGTATTTTGTGTGTTTTCAGTGGCTGATTCTTTGGCGTTGAAAGGATCCGTAACCCTCGGGGGAAACCACTTACTTATCAAGAAGTTGTAGAAACTACACAATCTGCCATAATGGAAAATATGGACTTTGACTTTACAGACGTAAACTTAGTCGTTATAATATACTCAACATTTTAAAATCGCTACTGGAAAGCTAAGCGCAGGGTTTATTATCTACCGTATTGCGTAAGTTACTATAGCGCCGTTACTCACGAGCTCTGTCTCAAGTCAAGTAAAGAGATGTCATGCGAAAATCCGAACCCTTTATAAGAGAGACCAGAGCTGCGAAGGCGGGTTTCGTTCGGTGTCACGACAACTCGTCGAACGACATTTCGTCTACGACACTTCGTCGAGCGACAATTCGTCGAACGACATTTCGTCTACTAAGTTATTTGATATTGTCACTTTAAAATGGAAGCTGGATTGATGAAAAAAAACTGTTTCCCGAAATGGAAGTGGGATTGATGAAAACATTCCTGTGTTGAAATAGAAGCTGAATTGATCAAAATAATTTTTCACGTAAAAATAAACTGGAAATCAACTTGGATGCATGGATGAAAATAGGTTTCCATTCAACAGAAGCTGGATTGATGAAAATAAACTTGTCAGTAATTAGAAGCTGGATTCCTGAGAATATATAGCAAGTTTTAGCGAAACTATAAGAAAGAGGCCTCTGTTGATTAGCCGTAATGGATAGGCCTACAGATACACTAGTAGACGAAATGTCGTTATACGAATTGTCGTAGACGAAGTGTCGTTATACGAAATGTCGTTCGACGAGTTGTCGCAGAACCGTTTCGTTCAGGGCCATAAAGCCTGGAAGGCGAACAACAGACGCTATTGAAGTGTTTCTCACTTGTTTCCATAAACTACTTTAAAATTCGTGTGCAGAATATGACGAAAACATTGATTAGTTATAGTTGTATAAGTCGCTATAGCTCAGATATACAGATATTGTTTAGCTCGAAGATAATTGTAGCCATAATTAATGGTTCACTTAAGAATCCAAGCGAGGCATAGCAACAATCAGTGTCTGAACAACGAATTTTAGTTTTATACAGTTCTTGTTTCTGTTCATTCATTCATTCATTCATTCATTCATTCATTCATTCATCCATTACGACAGTTATAACCATTAATGTGACTCAAAGTACAACGATATTCATCGGGAACATTTATGGAGAAATAGTCGTAATGGTGGAAAAGAAGGCAACTGAGCGGCTGTTATAGATTTAAAAACATGACACCAATTCTTATTCGTTTGTTACCTACCTTTCATCAGTGGTGCCTGAATACCCTATTCTACGAATTTCTATAGCGCCGTTACCATAATAACGTCGAAGCTGATGACGACAGTGAGCGAGGAGTTCGACAGCGAATAGCAATTGCTCGCGACTGTATGAACAATATTGTTCAGGGAATTTGGAATGCAAACATTCGGCTATAGAGTATAGACATCAACGTTCGCCTGATTAGGCCCTACTCTTATTACATTGACCGTGTTTCTTCATGTGGCTGAGACCTGGACGCTGATAGTGGTCCTAGAGAAGAAGCTGAATGCCTTTCATCAGTGGTGCCTGAGGAGAATACTGCGACTTCCATATATTGCACACACCACAAAGCTGCCAATTGTGTTCTGAATCAACATGTGGAACTCAGTTGAAGACATTTGAATTAGCAGTTGGCGTTTGATCGTAGGGTCCAGAGCGGACGATCTTTGCCAAACGCGACCGTTCTTAGTTCTTACGTTCTTCAGATTGTACGTTTTGCATTGTACATGTACGTTTCCGTTAGCAGGAGAAAATTCTCCACGAAAGACGATCGCATTAAACGCCAGATGGTTTCGTAGTGAAGTGAACTGAACTTTTCCATCGGTGACTTTAATCTGTAGCGACTATTGATCACGACATTTGGGTTGTGAGGTCGTACGACGTGGGGTAATTATAAACGCTAGAAATGTCGCCTCAGTGTAGTTCCTGAAAGAAGAGTCATTGGAGACTATAGTTAATAAGTAGAAGGCGATTTGCGAGTTTTGTCGCTGTTGGATCATCAAGAATGTTAAAGGGTTTAATTAAAGGGTCATTGGTCGTCGTCAGGGTCGAAAGCAGATGTTATGTTGTCGAAAACAATTGTTCTGGATACGAAGGCTTGTGATGCAGCTCGTGCACCAACGACAAAGTCTAATTGGAGTGTGGCAGTAGATTAAGCGAAAGAGTGACGAACAATAAAACTGCCAACCCGCGCAAAATTGCACAGCCCTTACTCTGGAGTCCCTGTCCCAAGCCTGGATTAAGAAGGGCGACGCCTAATGCCGCGTCAGCTTTAGCATGCAGTTAAACTCTGGAACTACTAATTAAATTTGTGCACCGAAAACCACAAGTCAGGTCCTGCATAAGTGAGAATATTCGACTATTTAAGACCATATAAAAGTTGCCATAGATACGCCTTCTTTGTCAGTGACTGATCGAATGTGTATCCTCATTAAATATCATCAAACTAGTTAAGTTTGATTTGGTACAGGTGATACAGAAGTCTGAAAGTAAAGGTAACGTTGAGTAGTAGGGCCAATGATCGTAGGAATAGAGACTGATTGATCATCCAATCAAAGAAGAACTGAAAACCATGCCAATCAAGTTACTGTCATCTTTACAGCCAACCACTCAACGGATGATGCCACTGTTAACGTTTATGAGAAATTTTATAAATTATTGTATTACTGACCACATTCAACTTCCCAAGCATGGTTTCTACCACAAAACTCATATTCGGTTATAGACCTATCGATTGTACTTGTCTGCGTACAGGGGAGCCAATCCCGGATTGGACCATGCAGATCAGACATCTTTAATTCATTTTCAATGAGATCAATGTTTTCAAGCTTGTCCAGCACTCGTGAATATACTGGGTAGCTGTGCTTAGCTTTAGGGCCTTATAAATCCTACTGTTTACGACACGAATACGAAACTAGTTGCACATATCTTTTATAAGACTTACCTAGTGTAGTGCGATCACTTAAGAACAAATTTTAAGTTTTCTGCAGCTGCGTAATTCACAACGAGCATTAGTGCATTGTTGACAGAAAATCAAGAAATAAAAATGTTTAATTCTAAATAATAAAATACGAGTGATTCCAGTTCGTGAAGGGAATATAAAACAACAAAATACTTGGTGTTATTGATACATGTATGTTGTTATGTCGTTTAAAAAGAGATTTATTATCAGAAATAAAATTTGGCATATTAGATCTATGAGCTATAATTTGGTTTAAAAAAACTATTTTTGTAGTTTCTGTCGTGGCTGGAGTCTTCAAATTTCCGTTCAAGATCAAATGGCTGATGTAACGGAATATTCCATTTGCAAAAAGACAAATCCTAAAAGTTTTCCTTGTCTTCATTCGTTCGGTTTAGGACATGTCTGGAAAAGTATGGAAAGAATAAGAAACCGCGCGACCAAAATTAATAGCCTGTCCCATTTGCAGGAGTATTTTTGTTTTGTTATTCCAAACAGAGGCTTCTGTAACCTGCCCAGGAATTTTACCATTGGCAAAATGATTGCTACTAAGGGGTACCAGAGCGATTCGTATTCTGTCGGCTCTCATTACCTAGGTATTCACCAGGTGAGCGCTGTTTTTAACTCCTCTACGCCAGCCAGAACTGTAACTACGACGCCCCGCGGTGGCCCCATTAGAAACTTCTGGACCAGCCCCGACATACGATGCGCTTTTCTCATGTGTGTCGTTGCCCTGTAGCTGAAGTCTAGGCTCGGACCTTGCTGACGAGCAATATTTGCTTGCCTTTGTGGCACAGGTGCCTTAGTTATAAAGAATTTGGGACTATATAAACTTGAGTCGGTAAGTAACATTTCGGCATAAGCCAAAATTTGTAAGATCAGCAGATAAGTACTCATTAGAGCGTATGATAGCCATTTTAAACCGTTGTGATTGAGTTTTTTCTGAAATCGAAAGTAAAAGGAAGGTCAAGCGGAGCCATAATGTGGTACAGCAAAAGACGTAGGATTAGAAAACGATCACCCAATCACTGAGCTCGAAGCTAGGTCACAGCTAGCGTTAGACCAAAGAAAAACTGAAGCCTCACCATTCAACTGATTTCTTTACAGCCAAACACTGATACCAGTGTCATCACTGCTAACTTTATAACGAATGTTTAGTTTTTGTGACTGACAATATCCAACTTTGGAAGCATGGTTTCCATCGCAGCTTATATAGGCCCTACCGTTATATCCTGTGTGCTTGTTTGCATACAGGAAAGCGAATCCCCAATTATTGGTCCATGTAGATCAGATATAATTAATTCATTTTCTTTCAGCATCTCCAGCCCTCGTAGATCTAATTGTACTGGTTGGCTGTGTTTAGCTTTACGCAGAGCTTTTAAATATTACAGTTTACGACACGAATACGAAACTGTATTCTCAT
>JACEVL010003356.1:0-12541 GCA_020284085.1 Aporrectodea caliginosa
AGAAACAATACGCCATTAAACGTCTGCTTAACTTTAGAAGCAGTCTGGGCACATAATTAAACAACTTAACACTGAAGTTGAGACTTTGAGGACTTTGGGCTTTCTTTAACAGATGTGAAAATAAAGTCCGAAAGTGTCATCGTCAAGAAAATGGGAGTGTGTTTAAAAAATGGAAGATCGTTAGGTAGTGAGATTGTGGCTTAGAAGATATAGACTGAGAAAGAGAGGAAGGAGAGATACACATGTGGAGTAACGCAGAGAGATATCTGAGATTCAATCTTATATTAAAGAATAGATTCTAATCAGATAGAATGTAATCTAATCTTATAGAATGTAATCTAATCTTATAGAATATATTCTAGTCTTATAGAATGGAACACAAGCTCGTAGAACAGAACCTAGTCTTACAGAATATAATAGATCAGATAAAGACAGATACACAGAGTGACAGAGATTAGGCTGTAGAAATTTTTTTTTAAAGAAATCAGGCAAAAATAGCTAAAAAAAGTACAAAAAAGTAACTATTATGCATGAGTCTGGCAGGGGCGCGGGGACGCGGGGGGGGGCGCAAAATGAGGCTTCTGACAATTTAACCACTTTTTCATGAAAAAAGGCGGACGAAAAGCAAAAAAAAAAAAAGTCATCAGAATTTTGGCGGAACTAAGAAAACTTTTTCTGGAAATTGTTGCCCCCGTAGAACAGAAGCTAGTCTTACAGAATATAATAGATCAGATAAAGACAGATACACAGAGTGACAGAGATTAGGCCGTAGAAATTTAACCCCTTTTTCATGAAAAAAGACGGACGAAAAGCAAAAAAAAAAGTCATCAGAATTTTGGCGGAACTAAGAAAACTTTTCTGGAAATTGTTGCCCCCGTAGAACAGAAGCTAGTCTTACAGAATATAATAGATCAGATAAAGACAGATACACAGAGTGACAGAGATTAGGCCGTAGAAATTTAACCCCTTTTTCATGAAAAAGACGGACGAAAAGCAAAAAAAAAAGTCATCAGAATTTTTGGCGGAACTAAGAAAACTTTTTTCTGGTAATTGTTGCCCCCGGGCGCACGAACCCCTAGTTACGCCACTGGAGACAGCCAGACATAGATAGAGAGAAATAGAGCGAGAGAGAGAGAGAGACAGCCAGACATAGACAGAGTGAGAGAGATAAATAGAGATAGAGAAGTAAATGGAAAAGCGGTCGTGAGTAAGAGCTGCTATTAAAACTCCGCTGAAAAAGAGGCACTGAATTCCTGGCGAGAGAGAAACGGACATAGATACATGTACATAGAGATACATGCAGAAAGAGGCACTGGGGCAGAGACAGAGACAAAGACAGAGACAGAGAGAAAGAGACAGACAGACAGAGAGAGACAGAGAGAAACAGGGAGAAACACAGAGAGAGAGAGACAGGCGAGAGACACAGACATAGACAGAGAGACAGAGACAGAGACAGAGAGACAGAGAGACAGAGACAGACAGAGAGACAGACAGAGAGAAACAGAGAGAAAGAGAAACAGGCAGAGAGAGAGAGACAGACAGAGGGAGAGAAAAAGTGAAAGAGAGACAGACAGACAGACAGACAGACAGAGAAAGAGAGAAGCAGAAGAGGCGTGCAGGTATTGAGCAACAGTCACATGAGTCAGCCAGCTATGAAAACTCCACTGAAGACGAGCATGCATCGAATTCCTGGCGGTCATAAGACGAAGTACTCGGTCGTGTTCCATGTCTGGCGGACGATAGCGAAACCCAATTGAAATTCCAATCCGAACGAACGATAGTCTCTGTCTCTCTCCTTCACAAATCCTGGCGATGTTTCTTCAACAGATTTCCCACGTGTATTATCATCGACGCTCCATGCCAATAATCATTAGGCAACACACAAAATCCCCAAAAATCAATGTATGCATCCACATGTATATATATCGCAATGAATGAGTATATATATATTATACATATATAATTATTTGCATACATTATGGCCGAATTCCACACAATGCCCTAAGGTAAAATAAAGAAAAGCAGACCAAGACTACTCTGGATAGATAATATAAATGAAGACATAATATTACTTGGACTAACACTAAGGAGAGCAATGAACTTGACAAATAGCCGAGGACAATGGAGGTCAATTTATTCGTACCTATCGCCGTGAAATGTCTGGCGTCAGGAACTGATGATGATGATGATGACGATGTATATGTGTATATATATGTATGTATACGGAGTAGGCATTTTATTATGCATAGATATGCGCTTATTCAGAAAAATACATAAACACATACATGCCTGCATACTTAATATATATATACATATGTATTTTATATATTCTTGTACAAAAGAGTACGTACACATACATGCGTGCATATAGATACACACATAGGTATACATGCCACATAAATACAGATATGCATACTTTATTGACAAACATTAATGAATATATGCAATTATGCATGATACATACACTTACATACTTACAGACATACATGCAAACAGGCATACCGTCCTACATAACTAAATACGCGTTTACAATGCATAGGCGTATAGAAAGATACACTCAGTGTCTCAGAGTAGATTAGCAGTGATCATAATCCCTAGACACTCTTGTTTGGCTACCTAATAGTTAGTGCTTGCGTGCATATACATGTACATGTATCTTAGCCAAATGGATCGTTGGACTGTGAAGTGATGAGTTCAAATTCTCGCTAGTTTATAATTTTTAAAAAACATTTCTGCTCCGCTTGCAACCCCTAGCAAAACCAGCAATGAAATGAGTACATTGGCCATAAATAGTCTGTCGATGGGAGGATCAGGTGGCGAGGAGAGGTTTGACCACGTACACCTAATGCCGAAGTTAACAATAATAAATTCACTAGTACTTCTGTCACCAACTCTTTTCTTTCTTAGCTGTGACCTACCTCAAGAACTTTCCTTATCTCTACATATAAATTGCTCAACGACTTCTAACTGTTTAAGAATTAAATTGACACAGTTCTTTGATTTCAAACGTACAATCAAAGTTCTTATCAATACAGCTCAACTGTAACTTCTAACATACAGCTCTCTACTGCATTAAAACAACTACTACACTGTATTGTTCAAATTCACTGTCATCAGCAGTTTCTAAGTTTGGCGCGCTAACTGCACGTGTAGAGAATCTATCGTCAGCCAAAGTTTAGGCTACTTTAGGCCAAGCGCCCACGAGCCGACAGCGCAACTAAGGCCTAAGACTAAAACGCTTAACAATCGATACACATTATATATATATATATATATCAACCTAAGGAACACCTGTGCTCATTATATATGCAAAACATTAGTTCACATTACCTCCTTCCCTTTCTTTGGATTGAGCAAATTAAACTTAAAAATTTGCGAAATCATCAGGTACTAAATTATGCAATAAACTTAATACTATATAATACAGTAAAATAAACAATCTTATAATCTAGATAAACAATCTGCTACAACATTTAATCGTCCTTTCTTATAATTAACTTCTACATCAAAAGTTTGCAGTGCTAAAGCCCAACGCACCAGTTTAGCAGACTTAGACATAGATTCAGTCAGATAAGTTAAAGGATTGTGATCGGTAAAGATGTGAACTTTAGATCCAATTATTATCTCTTTCAACTTATTTAGAGCCCAAACAATAGCATAGGCTTCTTTCTCTACAGTTGCCCATCTCTTCTGAGTGTCAGTCAATTTCTGACTTATAAATGATACAGGGCGTTCTATTCCCTTATCATCCATCTGTGTTAAAACAGCTCCTACTGCAAAATCACTACTATCACAGTACAAATTAAAAGGTTTTCCAACATCAAAAACATATAAAACAACTTTAGAGCGTACAGCATCTTTAAGTAAATTAAATGCCTGTTGATGTCTATCAGTCCAATCAATCTTATCTGGAACATGTTTGCTTGTCAAATCAGATAGAGGCTTCGCAATCTGTGCAAAATCTTTGATAAACTGTCTATAGTAACCAAAAAATCCCAGCAATTGCTTAATTTGTTTCTTCGTTTCTGGGGTTTTCAAATTAATTAAACTTTCAATTCTATCTGGATTCATTTGAATCGTTCCAGAACCAACCACATGACCGATGAACTTTACCTCACTCTTACCAAAGATACATTTCTTTAAGTTCAGAGTAATGTTATGCAGTCTCATTTGCATTAAATATGCATCTAAATGCTGTAAATGAATCTTCCAGTCATCTGAATGCACAGCAATGTCATCTACATAGGGCTCAGCAAATTCATTTATAGGCTGTAAAACCATGTTAATTGCTTTAACAAATGTTCTTCCTGAGTTGATCATTCCGAAAGGAACACGAGTAAACTCGTACAGTCCATTGTGAGTAACAAAAGCAGTTTTCCATTGATCAGTTTGCTTAACAGGACAAGTCCAGTAAGCACTTCGACAATCAAAAATCGAGATCACATTTGATTTTCCAACTTTGTGCAAAACATCTTTTACAATCGGCATTGGATATTTACAATCCACAGTGAACGAGTTAATGTATCTGTAGTCGCAGGCAAGTCTCAGAGAACCGTCTTTCTTTTTAACAATTACCAGCGGACTTGCCATTCTGCTCGAAGATGGTTTTATAATGTTGGCTTGAAGCATTTCTTTAATTTGTCGTTCAACTTCTGCTCGATAGATGAGTGGAATTCGGTAAGCCATAAATTCTTTTTCACGAAATTCCGGTTTCAGTTCAATTTCATGCTCAACCAATGTACATAGTCCAGGCTTTTCAGAAAATCGATCAGAATATCTGTTCAGTACTTCCAGCAATTGTTTTTGTTGAGATAATGTTAAATGACTAATCTGTTCAGGATCAAGATTCAGTGAATTCTTTTCATCTTGCAAGTCATTCTTCGTCAACAACTCAACCACTGAACCAAAGTCTTCATCTTCTTCAACGATTAATCCACAACTCATTGCTCTTGTAATGTACTTTCTGATTTTATTTGCGTGAATTATCTTTCGACAATCGTCACCCATATCAATCAAATAAGAGTACTTGGACCTTCGTTGTATGACAGTACATGGACCATGCCATCGTGAAATCAGTTTATTTGTTGACGTCGGATACAACACAATAACTTTTTCACCCGGTTCAAATTCTTTATGTTTCGCTCTTTTGTTGTATTGATTCGTATACTGTAATTGCTTCTCTCGTGTATATGATTCTGCAAACAGTAATGCTTTTTCCATATTTGCTTTCATGTCTTTCAAGTACTTTTCTGGTTGGATTCCAATATGAGGTGGTAAATTAATTTCTCTTGTCCAACTTTCTTTTAGAATTGCCAGTGGTCCACGCGGAATCTTTCCATACACCAACATATAAGGAGCAATTCCAGTAGTTGCATTCGGTACTTCTCGTAATGCCCACACTGTAAACGGAATTACTTTATGCCATTGCCTTGGATTGTCAACAATTACATGATGGATCATTTTCTTGAATGTTTGATTCCATCTTTCTACTAATCCAGCTGCCTCTGGATGACCTGGCGTATCAAATCTTGGACTACACCCCATTAAATTCAGAAATTCTCTTGTCAGACTCGCAGTAAAATTTGTTCCTTGGTCACTTGTGATCACAGAAGGTACACCAACGTTCATGAACAACTCCATCAAAGCATCACATACAGCCTTCGCAGTTAATGATTTCAACAGAAACACTGTAGGCCATCTTGTGCAAGAATCGACAATACATAAACAGTACTTGTGACCTGCAGCAGATGCTGGCTCGATTGGTCCTACACAATCCACCGTAATTCTTCTAAACGCCACATCTTCTCTTGGAATTGGAGTGATAGGAACCCTGTCCATCACCAAACTTCTTGCCTTTAACTGACATTTCTCACATGATTTGCAAAATTTCACTATATCTCTTCTCATCTTTGGCCACGTAAAAGACAACTTTATTCGTTCTCTAGTTTTCTCTTCTCCAAGATGTCCTCCAAATACTGATTCGTGAGCCAACTCCATCACTTTCATTCGTCGCTCTTTTGGTAACACCAATTGATATATCGTTTGCTCTAATATTCGATATCTCTTGTACAGTAAGCCATTTACCACGCAGAATTCAGATTCTTTATCTGGCGCTAAATTCCACCATGCTTTCAATGATTCATCTTGTCTCTGCTGTTCTTCGAATTTCTTTGCGTCTGCAATCTGCATCTGTTGTTCTTCATCTTTCTCATTTTCTTGAAACAAATCTGCTATCTCCACATCACATTCATTATCCTCTTTCGTTTCATTTAGATTACCATTCTTGCATGCAGCCATCTCTTGTTCACTCATTTCTGCTGTTATACCGTCTTGTATTAAACTTTGTTGATCATCACTTTCGTTTTCCTCTTCACTTGAACTTTCAGTTTCACTTTCCTCTTCGACATCTACCACTTTCTTTCGCTGACTCTGCAATCTCGTCGTTACATTCGCTTGCACATCTCCTTGTATCATTTTCACTTGTGGCACGGCTTTAAGTTCTGCAATGATTTCTGGATGCAACAAGAATCTTTCTGTGCTTCCCATTTTTGCAATACTAGCACACATCAATGTCACATAAGGTGTAAGTGAACATTTGACTTTATGCGGAATTACCTCTTCTTCCACATCGTTACAACACAGCCTTACATCAACTTTCACCAACTTTGCAGGAATGGCATCTCCTGCCACGCATTGTAAGTTCACTTTTCCAATCTGCTCCACCTTCATGCCTTCCAGTAATTCTTCACTAATCACCGGAACCTCTGCTCCAGAATCAATCAGTGCTTTTACTTTTATTGGTTCTTTTCCTGCTGTTCCACGAATTTCTACCTCGACGTACTGCAATACCACTTTCTTCAATGTTGTACTTTCATCTCTTCCAGCCATTTCTTTCTGCATTCCATTGTGCAATAGAATTTCTTTCTGAATATCAGGTGAAAGGTGACATTTCATCACTGACTTTACTTCAGTTTCATTGTTCTGATGTTCTGTGGCTTGACTTTCAGAATTATCAACCACTTGAATTCGATTCACCCTCGAATGTTCTTGTTTTCCATAATTTGAGGTTGTAACAGGAACTGGACAGAATTTCATCAAATGCCTGTCTGATCCACAGTTATGACAACGTTTCACCACTGCACCTCGTTGTTCGATGCTTTCTTTTCTCTTATATGGAGTAAACGATGCATTGCCTTCTCTCGCGACAAACCTTGGTGGTGATTTGTTATATACCTGACGTTGTCTGGTCATCATCGACTCTCTATTCTCATGAACAACCGGAGAATTTGGTTTCACTTCTGCACCTCTGAACTGATTTCCTGTTTCTTGATTGCTCTTCCAATGAAAACCAAAATTTGGAGTGAACTGTTGATTTCTTTTTACATTGGGTACAAAATCAAAACTTGTCTTATTCGGAATTGCCAAACCAATTCGATTATTAACATGAATGTCTGCTAGGTCTGCCACAACACTAGCTTCGTAACAATCAGTTCCTTCCTTCGACAATACAAACTGTAGTGGACCTGGTGGTAGTGATTCTTTCAACTTATCCGCCACTAATAAATCAAACAGCTTCTCAAAATTCTTTTCCACTTTGCGACTTTTCACATAATAGTTCAGCAAGTTCTTCAGCCTAGCTGTAAACATTGTATACGTTTCTTCAGCTGTCTTCTTCGCATCAATAAACTTCGATCTGTACTCTCTCGGTGTCAACTTGAATTCTTTTAACAAGTGCTGTTTCACGACTTGATAATCGTCTAAATCATCGAATGACAATCTGTTTAGAACAGTTCTAGCTTTCGGAGTCATCAATGGCAATAGTAACTTCACCCAGAATTGTTCTTGCACGTTGAAACTACGAAACGCATTCTCAACCGTTTCGAAATATAATGGCACCTCCATCATATCGTTTGGCATTTTAGGTAACACGTGTTTCATGGCATCACCAATTTTCTTTATTTTCGAAACCATCGTTTCACTTTCTTCCTGTTTCCTTTTCTGTTCTTCTCGTTCTTCTTCTCTTCTTTGCTCTTGAGCTTCTCTATTTCGCTTCTCCTCTTTGAGTTGTGCTTCTTTTAATGCTATTTTTTGTTGTTCCAACTTTAAACGTTCTTGTCTTTCCTCTTCCGCCTTCTCCATGCTTTCTTTCTGTAATTTCAGTTCTTCTTGTCTAACCTGTTCTGCTCGCTCCAACTCTGAAATTCGCACTTTTTCCTTTTCTTCTTCACGTAGTCTCTTCTCTTCAATCTGTTGCTGACGTATCTCTTCGTCACTTTTCCGCGCCTTTTCAAATTCAATCATCTGCTCTAATCTTCTCCTTTCAGCATCTTCTCTATCTTTTCTCAATTGCTCTAATTGAATTTCAAATTGCTGCCTTTGCAATTCTTCTTTCTCTCTTTGAAGACGTAATTCTTCCTGTCGTGCATTTTCTGCTTTCTCTTCTTTTTCTCTCTGAAGACGTTCTGCCTTCTCTTCCTTTTCTCTCTGAAGACGTTCTGCCTTCTCTTCCTTTTCTCTCTGAAGACGTAATTCTTCCTGTCGCATTTCTTTCTCTTCTTGTCTCCGTTTCTCCTCTTTCTCTTTCTCTTCTTGTCTTCGTATCTCCTCTCTTTCTTTCTCTTCTTGTCTTCGTTTCTCCTCTCTTTCTTCTTTCATCATCATCCACTGCATCATCATCTCCATAGACATAAGTCCAGGCGGTTTTTCAATAACCTTTTCCACAACACCGCCGACAGCACCTTCTTCTTCTGCTTCTTCCTTAAGCCAGACTTCAGCTAGCGCTTCTAACATGTCCTCACGTGACATATCTTTCAGTTTCTCTTCTTCAAAACCAGCCTTCAACAAGCGCTGTTTTAATCTTTCAGAAGACATCTTCTTCAGTTCTGCTTGTTTTTTGACACTTAATTTCTCCATCTTACTTCTTTACTTCAGTGCTGTCCTTTCTGGAAAACACCAGTTTTCTTTTGTGTTTGAAGTATTGGGAATTGTTCTTTGTTTGATAACAACCAACTTTTATACCTTTGTCGTTGAGGCTTTCGTTGTCGTAGATTTACCAATGATTTGAATGCGTATTCACCAGTCGAGAATCCCAGACGTTGTTTCGAATCCCAGACGTTGTTTCGAATCCCAGACGTTGTTTCGAATCCCAGACGTTGTTTCGAATCCCAGACGTTGTTTCGAATCCCACCGCTGCTGCCACCAAATATGTCACCAACTCTTTTCTTTCTTAGTTGTGACCTACCTCAAGAACTTTCCTTATCTCTACATATAAATTGCTCAACGTCTTCTAACTGTTTAAGAATTAAATTGACACAGTTCTTTGAATGTTTCTCCTTTCTTCAAACACAGTTATTTCAAACGTACAATCAAAGTTCTTATCAATACAGCTCAACTGTAACTTCTAACATACGCCCACGAGCCGACAGCGCAACTAAGGCCTAAGACTAACGCTTAACAATCGATACACATTATATATATATATATATCAACCTAAGGAACACCTGTGCTCATTATATATGCAAAACATTAGTTCACATTACTCATGGCTTCCTCTGGCTTTGGTATAAAACGGGATTAAACGAAAAATACATCAAATCAAAATACATGCATATCTGTATGTATGATAATGAACAATAATTATGCATATATGTGTACATGTATGTATATGCATCTATGTATGTATGTTTGTGTGCGTATGTATGCATGTATGTATACATGTGTATATGTGTGTATGTATGTAGGTATGTAAATATGCATACATGAATAAATGAATAAATGCATGTTTAAATGTATGAATGTATATATATGTATGTAAAGTATGCATATATGTGTGTTTATATGTGTATATACATATGTATGTATGCATGTATGTATGTATGCGTACATGTGTATATGTGTGTATGTAGGTAGGCATGTATGCAAGTATGTATATATGTATAAATGAATGAATGGATGGTTGAATGTATGTATGTACGAGTGTATGTGTGTATGTGTGTGCATGTACCTGTAGGTATGCATGTTTGAATGAGTGTATCTATACATAAATGTATATGTTTCTATATGCATTTATGTTGCAACAGAAGACATTATACCTTTCGCAGTAGATTATACTTCACTTCCCTGTAACAAAACATCGTAAACTTGTTGCAAATTGGTAAACACTCGACACTGCTAAAGACACAAGATCACATCCCGTACCTGTAAATAGGTGAATTTAATCATTTCGACCGATATCTCAGATGCAGAACCAGGCCAAAGAAATCAACCGCTGAGACAAAAACAACGTCTTCGCTTGATTGACGTCAACATGTCAGCTGCACTCTGACACCGATATGAAATTATTTGCTAGAATATCATTCGTTTTCACGTTCTTGTTCACAGGAAGGAAATTTTAGAATACCCCGTTCAGAAATAATTCGTTCCGTACTCGCTTGTAATACAGCTTGGCGCGTGCTATCACTTTTGTTGAAGCCTTATGAAGCCATGGCACAGGTATACGGCCCGATTTCATATTCCTTTACTTGGTCTGATATGAACAGACATTATATTGAGTCTTATCAAGCCGAGAAAAATACAATGCACGTTAATATAATACAAAACAGTATTATATTATACAATACATATAGGGCCTAATACGATAAAAAAAATGTGTGTATCTGGATATACGCTTAACAGGTCAATCTAAGAAATCCAAAAGGTTTCATTTTAATATGTGTTGAAAATGTTTACTACGATGTCTGTGACAAAATAGTTTGTAAGTTTAATGGTAGACTGTTCCAGGCAGGTGGTACAATGCATGAGAAAGCATCGTTGTACGGAAGCGCAGGACCAACAGATCTCCACAGGCAGGTGAAGGCAACGACCGTCGATTGAAAATACAGTACAATATATTATAATAGAATAAGAGAAAATGCAATAATAATCAAATCCAAACAATACAATAAAACAGAATACAATAAAATACAGTAGGGCTATATAGCAACAGAAGTCTGTGCCTTCATATCGAGAATCAATTATGTTAGACTTCGTTTTGGCAGATAACTACCAATGGCAAGTTTTTCTCATGACTCGAATATAAAGTGCATATTTAGCCTGGCGTATACCTGAATTGGAAATCTGAAGAGCTCTGGAACACACGACGAGTCCGGAATCAGAGACTGTGTACAAGGGCGTATCATCCCCCTCCCCCAAATGGTGGTGATAAATACCTTCCTTCCCTTCTCCCACTTCCCTTCATTTATCCCTTTTCGCTCGATAGTTGAGTATGCTACAATACACCACTGCAGTTAATTAATTATCGTTGCTTGAACTTGCTTGAACTCGAAAATAACGCTGTAATGCCGCAAAACTATTTCAGCACAAGACCAACAAGTGGCGGTGACTGTCAACGCCACTTTTTAAAATTGGTTGTGACCGGTCCCACCGTCACAGTGCAAAGCTATGTCTATGGCTGTGTAAGCAAAATATATCTTCACAATATGCAATATCCGACAAGTGATGTCCGGGGGCGAACGCAAACATCGTCAGGATACGAGGAGTTTCTCGCAAATACATTCAAACATTCGCCGCAGAAGTATCGACGGAAGACGAATTGGTTCGTACTCAAATGCCTGTCAATGGCTGCAGCAGTGCAATAACTTTTATGCGGCGCAATACAAGTAAAGACAAATAAGGCACCGGCGAACACATGCGGCGATAGGTGCTTTTATGAGGGTCTCATTCGTCATGGAGAGTTCTCGAAAGCCTCGTCCTCTAGGGTGTTGTAACACGCCATGGATACGAGGCATACATTCGACAGCTAATGACCAATCTAGTCTTCCCTCGTGATGGAGATTGAACTCGATACGCTGTGGTAAATGAGCGCAGCGTTACAGCAGGGTGACGCAGGAACGACTGTGAGCCATTCCGCGGTCAAGAGCTTATGCCAGGCGTTCAACGACTTTCTATATATTATATTGTAGGATTTGGAGTTTTATGCTTTGTCGCATTTGCACGTTTCAGTTGGTTCTTCCCTTATTCCTTTCTTTTTCCCTTCTTTTATTTCTGCCTTTTGTTCTTGATTCCACCCATCCCTTTATTTCTTGATCCCTTCCTTCCAACCTCTTCCCTTCCTTCCCTTTTATCATCACTTCGTTCTTCCTTCCTCTCGTCCACTCCTCCATCTTCCTTTCTTCCTTCCTTCCTTCCTTCCTTCCTTCCTTCCTTCCTTCCTTCCTTCCTTCCTTCCTCCTTCCTTCCTTCCTTCCTTCCTTCCTTCCTTCCTTCCTTCCTTCCTTCCTTCCTTCCTTCCTTCCTTCCTTCCTTCCTTCCTTCCTTCCACTCTTCCTTCCTGCCATTGTGGTGACCTTCAGCGAGTCCTTAAGGCACAACTGGTCAGCGCCATCGACTCATGCACAAATCAATAGCTGGGCGTTACATCAACGAAGGAGATTAAAGTGAATAATGTCCAGAAAGCTGGACATGACCTCTGACCTCTCATGCGTTCGAGAAAATTTATAAATTGGTGTAGAATGAAATATCGATTACATCACACGTTACTTAT
>JACEVL010003357.1:0-13077 GCA_020284085.1 Aporrectodea caliginosa
GTAGCATTATATATTATTCTGTTACAGGTGCACTTGTATGGTTAAATTTTACTTGTGGCACTTCTTAACAATCTACTAAAATAAAATGATTAGCAATGAAAAACAATTTGACTTGTGTCATGGGGGCCCGTACAGTATACTCTGCACAGGGCCCAAAATATCCTAAGGCTGGCACTCTAACGCTGAAAGTTTGGGTTTCAGCCTTCCCTGATTCGGGCACTGTGTAGGAACCTTGAGCAAGTCCTTCATTCCCAATTGGTTCATGCTTGAGGTTAAGATTTACTGTCCTTGCACATGTATGTTATAAATGCAATATAATAATTTCATATGAGAATAACCAAGTTTAATATTTTTAGTAACAACATTATCTTTAAGTCTAATATTTACAGTATTAACTATGCATGTGGAAGTTGAATATTTCTAGTAACAGTGATTTTTCAAGTATTTTTAATAACAGTATTAACTATAGGTTTAATTTTTATAATAAACGTTTATCTGTAAGTTTAATATTTTTAATAACAGTGCCAGTATTATGTAAGTTGAATATTTACAATGTCATTTATGATAATGATATTTATAATTCCTTCAGTTTATGCGTTAGATTTAAGCCCAGTAATCAAAATTTATGGTATATATTATGATTGGCAAACGAGGCTAATTTGGCCTATGCCTCATTCATAAACTTAATTAAACATAACTATAATCTAGCATGCCCACTGCAACATAAAAAAATTACTAAGAAAAATACTTTTCAGAAACCTTGGATGACTCGAGGCTTACTAAGATCAATTAAAAAAAAGGAAAAATTGTATATTGCCTATATAAAGAACCCTACACCTGCTAACAAGAAAACTTTTACTGATTATCGAAACAAATATAAGACTGTATGTAATAACTTAGAAAAATCTTATTATGCCAATGAGTTTCTTAAATATAATAATGATATTAAAAAAACGTGGCAAGTAATCAAAACAATAATTAAAACTGAGCATACTGATGCAGGCATAAAGGAACTAATTATTGACAACCAGACTATAGCTGACCCGGTTACCATGGCTAACAATTTTAATTCATACTTTACCGGCCTAGCTCAATCATTATCATTGAAAATCCCAGAGGCAAAGCAGTCTTTTCAATCTTATCTGCCTCCATCTTCTTTGAACTCCTTTGTAGTCCTCCCAACTAACCCCAGCGAAATTCTTACCATTAATAAATCTCTAAATGCTACTCATAGTGCAGGATTGGATGAACTTGCTCCACATGTACTATCCCCACTAATGGATGTTCTGGCGACTCCCTTGGCGGAAATAATCAATTGCTCGCTTAGAAATGGGGAAGTTCCCTGTGAGATTAAAATGGCCAAGGTAATACCTATACATAAACAGGGTAATAAAAACGAAATATCAAATTTTAGGCCTATTTCAATTTTGCCTTTCTTCTCTAAAATCTTTGAAAGAATAATGTATGATAGACTCTTCTCTTATATAAATCATAAGAATCTCCTTTACCCCCTTCAGCATGGATTCCAACCTGGTCACTCAACCTCAATGTCATTACTGGATATTCAGGACAGGATCTCTAAGGCCATGGATAGTAATGAATTCTCTATAGGCATATTCTTAGACCTCGCCAAAGCATTTGACACGGTAGACCACAAAATTCTTCTAGCAAAATTGGAACACTATGGCATTAGGGATAAATCACTGGATTGGTTTAAAAGCTACTTAACTGGTCGATCACAGAGGGTTTTATGTAATGCTAACTTTTCTAATTTGCAATTCATATTATATGGTGTTCCACAAGGCTCAATCCTCGGACCTCTTCTGTTCTTAATTTATATTAATGATCTTCCCAATTCCTCATCACTGCTACGTTATATCTTATTTGCTGACGACTCCAATGCCTTCTTATCTCACTCTTCTTACGACCAGCTGATAAAATTGGCCAATGAGGAATTGACCATGGCCGCTGAGTGGTTCAAAGCCAACAAATTATCATTAAATCTTTCTAAAACTAATTATATAATCTTTAGAGCTTCCAAAAAACTATACCTATTACAGATTGTGAACTAACCATTGACAATACAATAATTCCACAGGTTGAAACATCTAAATTTCTCGGTGTCTTCATTGACCAGCACTTGAAATGGGATTCCCATATTAATGAAATATCTAAGAAAATCATGAAAAACATTGGAATAATTAGAAGAATATCTTACCTACTCCCCTCTCAAATACTTAAGAACTTATATTTTGCTTTAATTTACCCCTATTTAATCTACTGCAATCTTATATGGACTTCTACCTATCCTACACACTTAAAAAACTACAGATCTTGCAAAAAAAAAGCTATACGTTTGATCACTAACTCGCCCTACAATTCGCACACTAAACCACTCTTTATCCAACTCAATTTACTAAATATTGAGCAAATTAAATATGTTCAGACTTGTGAACTTATGTACCGGTATGACAATAATTTGCTTCCACCGGCCTTTTCATCCTTCTTTGCTCCAGCCCTGCTCACCACCCAAACCAGAAGTAATCGTTCTTATGTATGCAACTTTGCTAGAACTAATACCCGCAAATTCTCAATCAGGTATCAAGGACCCCTTTTATGGAATAATTTACCGCATCTCATTCGAACAGCATCAGGTCTCCCCCACTTTAAAAGTCTCATTCGTGCACACACAATGAATAAATGAAAATATATTCACATCCCGGATTCAGTCTTTGTAGTCAATCTAATAATTATATTTCCAACATTACATATTTTATTAACCAGTCACTTGTCAATTTAAGTAGGCCCCTATCTAGCGGGACCCGTCCCTTCTGGTGAGCCTATTGTTCCTGATCAACTCTGGTTGCTTATTAGCTCAATGTGTTGTTTTAATCTTCGATTGTTCGTTTATATGACTATGTTGTTCAACACTTGTATCTGTTACTGCATGGGATCAATAAAGTGAATTATGACACAATTATGTTTGTGATGTGTTTACATATTTTCATAACATTTAGCTAAAAATTTTGAATTTTTTAGGTTAATATCTGGTCTTACTAATTTGTTTGTGTGCTTAAATCTGTGGATAAGTTTAAAATTGGATCTAAAAATCATGAATTAAGCTGGCTGAATATCACACATTTTGACTGAATTTTCTGTTTGCTTGCAGCTGTGGAAACGGTTTTGTCAGCAGACCATTCGAAGACGCAGGTGCTAGGTCCAAAAGTTGTCATCGAGCCCTGTAAATTCTTTGATTCTCTTTACACATCAGCAGAATCTGTTGGCACGGAAGAGCCAGTCATGCCAGATGACCATGATGGAGAGGATGTAAATGATGAACAGAGAGTTGAGGCAGATGAAACGAATGCATCTCCGGATGAAGCAGGCATAGGGCCAGTAGATCAGGGACGAGGAAAAGGTCGTGGTAACAGACGGGGTGGTGGCAGAAGAGGCGAGAGGAGGGGTGGAAGGCGAGGCAGGGGAGGTTTTGGCCCAGAAGGACAGAGGGTCTATGAGCGTCGAGACAGTGAGAGCTCACAGCATTCAGAGCCACCGCCGTATGGGGAAATATCGATGCAGTATGACCAGAGAGGGGCACCGATGGGAAACAGGCGACCAAGAAGAGGACGGGGCGCCATGGGGGACATGGGGAGGCCACGTTACCCCAGGGATAGACGGCCACAGAGTGCATCAAGGGGTGAATACAGTGCAGATCAGGTTGTCGGTGGTGCAAATAATGGAGACAGTGCACCCAGAGGACGTCCATGGAACAGGCGAGGTGAGCATCAGTACTACAACCCACGGGGAGGCAGACGGGGTGATGGTGGTCCGTACAGGGGCCAGGGAAGGGGTGGGATGAATCAGAGGACTGGCAGCATTCCAAGCCTGCTTGATCAGCCACTGAGCTTGCCAACAGATTCTGCAGGATCCGTTCATAACGAGATAAAAGTGCAGAAGGAAGCTGGGAATGAGAAGTGCCACCTGCTGACCACAATGATCCGCGACGTTAAAAGTCACGGTTGCGAAGCCCGTATTGACATGAGGAGGCACTGCGTTACACTCAATGGTCCGAGCGCTGCCGTCACTGCAGCTACAGAGACCGTCAATTCCCAGTTGTTGGCTATGCATTCGATTGAGC
The DNA here is from genome assembly GCA_020284085.1 of Aporrectodea caliginosa. Taxonomy (NCBI): domain Eukaryota; kingdom Metazoa; phylum Annelida; class Clitellata; order Crassiclitellata; family Lumbricidae; genus Aporrectodea; species Aporrectodea caliginosa. Next base: position 4,139 of record JACEVL010003357.1, read on the forward strand.
TCGAATTTCCTGCACGTTTTGCGCAGCTGTTGGCCACTCCCCGTGGCCACAACTGGGTTGTTACTTTATTCAAATCAGCCCAGCTGCGTGCGATATACTACATAAATGAAAGGAGCATTCCATCAATCGTGGCTTCAGACGAGCACTCCGCTAACATAGCCAAAGGTTTCCTGGTGCGGAACATCAAGGGTGTGGAAATTCCGTATGTAAAGTGGCACAGGACTTACCTTCAGTCTGATGTGTGGCTCCACTTTGTCGATTCAACAGAGAAGACGCGGCTTTTGAACATTGAGGTGACCTTGAGCAATGTCATTCGCATTATCGGTGTCGAGGAAGATGTGAATGCTGCCACAGATAGCGTGCAATCTCAACTACGTGGGGTGGAAAAACCGGCAAAGAGTAAATCCGGATATGCTTCAAAACCAGAACAAGATCCTAGGTAATATTTATTGAGTTTCTCGCAGAGATTTGCTTGTTACTTCGCTTTTCATTGTGCAAATCCGAATATTTGGTGACTCTTATCTTTGCTGAAATCTGGTTTTGTGGTATTTGGTTTGTGTGTTTTAGTGTAGAAATTCTGTTTGCAGTTGTTTGCTTACCTCTGCATGTTGTGAGTAGCTTTGTGTGACTTTTGATTAGCAAGTATGTCTGTCATCTGATCTTCTGAGGATGAATCTGCAATATACCACTATCAAATGGAAATGTCAATGATTCAGGAAAAGTCTGTTGCCATAATCTGTTTTTATGTTACTAATCTCTGTTGAGTCTCAGCTGCAGGATTTTGTAAATATAGTGTGCTTCTGCTGATTAGGTAAAATCTTTAGATTTGGTATCATCCCGCTACTTCATCTGATATGTGGGTCTCCTGCGGACAGTTGACGTTGGTGTTCTGCTGATGGGCTATATTGCTAATGATTTTACGTTTGACTTTTGAAAGACCCTCAATGTTGAGTTGCAGGATTCTTCGACTGATCCTGTGGCTTGAAAGTCAGAACACATTGGGGTCTGCTGTTGTTGTTTTTGTTGATGGCACTTTTAAAGGAATTTTAAATTCTGTGTAGGATTTGGTCTGCGGTTGGGATTATTAGTTTCTCCAGCCTTAGGCAGAGCATGATGAAACCGCCCTCATTGAACACTGAGGTGCAGTCTTCATATACGATCTAAAATTTTATAAATATACAATTGTATAAATATAAAAATCTCGATATACGATTGCACCATCAATGATCCGTTGAACATTGAAGGTGCACTTTTAACGTACATGGAAATCGCTGAGAATTAGAGAGTGACATGGGGAATTTCTTCGTGGGAAAACCGTGGTAAATCCCGCGGTAATGGGGACAACAACTGCAGTAATGGGGTTTACTCTTGCGGTAATACCGCGGTAATGGGGAATGAGCCGGCAATAAACCCAGGTGATGTTAAGAACTTGAGAACTCATAAGGAGATTTTTTATTTCCTGGGTATACTAATCATAGTCAGGACTTGGTTAATACAAAATGTCGATAAGATAATAACAGACTAATGCAGTCAGCAACTCGCATAGCTCTGTAACTGTAAGCTAAAAACTTTTATATTTTAAATTTGAACTGGTGTAAACTTTTTGCGGGGAATGTGATGTCGTCCTGGGGGATGGGGTGGGGATGGGGTGAAAACCTGAGAGGATGGGGCGGGGATGGGAAGACTTGCTTGTTGCGGGGCGGAGATGGGGATGAGATTGTCTTCCTGCATCACTATCTCCTGAGAATTTCTGTGAGAACGAGTGTTGTGGATGATTTTCATTGCTGCATTGATGTCAAATTATGTTATATGTCATACACATAAATGATTTGTCCTATGTGTTTAACAGTATCCTTTATAGAGTGGAACTCGCAGACATGCAAAAATTACGGTGTATATGTGTTTTCCTGTTACTGTATCGAAGCCAGGCTCAGAGTTAAACAATGGTTGCCTGAATTTAGAGACATTACGTATTGTTAGAGTAGGTTCTGATGCATTGTCTGCAGTAAAGAATTGTCATTTTATTAAATAAATCCATTTTAAAATGTGACTGAAGCATACATAGTTCATAGGCTTGCTTATTGCGAGAGGCACTTGAGGTTTAAGTACCGTTTTGGTATTCCTATTTCTATTACAGTATAGCACAAGATGTTGTAAGTGAGATGCTTAAATGGATAGCAAGGGTCTTCTTGCATTTGTGTAATCTGTAGTCAGATTTTCATCGTCATGACAGATTGCAGCATTATAAGCACTTGTGCCTTGAATGAAACCTTCCAATTGAACACCATGGTGGTCAATTGAGGATTACATTAGTTATCTTCTGCTGGTGGCTAGACCTCTTACAAATAAAATACTTACCGGTAATTTTCAGTGAACTTGACTTTATATATATATTTTCGTTTATTGGAAAAACTAGTTGTCATACTGCAACCAGGGCTTGGTTTTATGGGCTTGGTTGTTCTGCTCTCATGTTGAATTAATTTACTGGAACAAATTTATCAAAGTTTAATTAAAATAATTATAGTAAGTGTTTTAGAAATAAGAAACTGAAAATATCTTACATGCCAAAAGCTAAGATGTAACTTGACTAACTTTATGATGTAACTTTAGTATGGCAGCTTTGATTGCATTTACAAGAATTCAAATGCATATCATTCTTATTACCGGGTAGATAAAGTTATGTGACTTGTTGAGCGTGGCACGTGATATGGTTTTTAATAGTAAATACACTTTGGCAAGTTGTCAGTACTTGCTAAAGTGGTTGTTTTCCATTTATGCTCATGTAAGGGATCTGAAAGAAGTTTATCCCTGTTGCAGGCCGGACGAGTTGCCAGGCGAACAGCTTCTGCAGCAACTTCCAGCAGCACTGGACTCTGCGGAAGTTTCCGAAGTATGTCCCATATGTGGATTAGCGTTTCCACAAAGTACCATCGCAGATCACGCCAACATGTGCAGCTCAAGCAAAGTCTGTCCCATCTGTTCCTTGATCTTTCCAGCCACTACGCCTGTCTCAGTGTTTAGCATGCATGTCAATGGACATTTTGAGGATTCAGTTTGAGCAAGTCTGGAAAACATTAGGTTCATCAACAACAGTGAACATTGTGGACTGAGCTGTTTGAAATGCAAAAGTCTTTCTTTTTCACCTGACACACTCAGTATCTTTTTTCCCTGAGTTGCTTTTTCTCAGCAAGATTGTACTAAAAAGCATTTGTCCAACCCATAGCTGTGCTTATTGTGCAGTTTTCACATTTAATTATTAAGACCAATTTATGTGTGTGTAGATATGTCCTCCAATATTAGGAATTATTAAAGAGTAATCATATAAAGTAATGAAGTAACTGTGTCACAAGTGACAAGTAAGTTATGAAGGCACAAGTGTTCATAATACTGTTGTGCATAAAATGTTTCATATTTATCAGTATTTTATTGCAGTGCTAGCACTCTGTTTTGATGTACAGCATAACTGATTTTGTTAATGAATTCATCCAGGAAAGATTTATTTACTGTTTGAAATCCAAATCACTGGATTTATTTTTAAGCATAAACAATTTGCTTGCATTGTTTTGAGAAATTGATGTTACTTGCCATGCTTCTGAACTTTTATAAATGCTTTGAAATTTGTTGTGGAACTTGCCTTGCTGAATAATTTTTGGTCTTTTGGCATGGTAAAGATTTTGCACTCATATTCTTGTTTCTAACATATCTTTGGAAGTTAATATGCAACTTAAAGTTTTTAAATATTCTGGATGTTGTTAAAGGCATCTACATTTTAATCAACTTAAGAAGTTAAGTCCTTTACTTGCAGTGGATGTTTATGGCAAGAGGGTGGTGTGCTGCAATTGAGATGCAACATGCTCCATTGATAGAAAAAGAACAGTGGAGAGAGAAGTGTCTTACACTTAGCTATTTTAGTTTTTATATCATTATTGCTCCCAACAATATATTATTACAAGCAGTTTACCAGTAATCGTATGTTGTTTGCACTTGACCAGTTTCATCAAGTTTACTGAGAAGTGAATGCTGATTTACTGTTTGTACTTTATTTCCCATTACATTCTGAATTAGAATCAAATCTTTTCTAATGGCTTCTATAGCTGGCATAAGAAGGCACAAGACATCAGTATTCTAGGTGCAATGTTTGTGGTTTGAGAGAAGACAATACATGTACATTGCAAAGCAATGTAATGTATTGTCACAATTACCTGGTAATTTTGCAACTATGTAATTTGTTGGAACAATGATATGTGATGCAAGCAGTGTGTAACGATATCGTTTGTTGTAACTGTGTACTGTATTATTAGAAAATGTGATGACTAAAATTGTTGTATCATATTGCTGCAAAGTTGTTAAGTGTAAGTCTTGCTTAGCATGAAACATCTGACTGACTTGATGTTGGTGCACATTTCAATAATTTGTTTGTGTTCTACTTTACTGTAGTCATTTTCTCAACTATAAGATAGTTGTTGCTTTGGTGGTAAGGTTGTCAAATGTTGAATTGGATCCCAGTGATGTCAGTTATTTGCTTTTGTTGCACTGATTTAATTTTTACAAATTACCTAACTTAACTGATCTACTAATTTGAATGATTGTAATGAGTGGTGAATTATTACAAATTTTTTTTGTATCATATTGTTTTGTGAGGTGAATTGGTCTTTTTTATCTTTGAATACTTGATACAACTTACCTGTGTGAAGATTTGATTCAGCTGTTCTTTCTTCTGCTGAACTGAGATTGATAAGCTTTTTGCATAAATGGTAGAGTTTAAATGGCTTATTCCTTTGACTTCGATGCTTTATGATCTCTCCTTGTGCTGATCCGGAACTCCCTTGCCTACAGCTTTTCATATAGCTGTGTTTATGTACTTCTATATATCCATCATCTTGGTATTAAGGACACTTCAATCTCCACTCCAGACCTCTTTGTGTTGCTTACCCATCATAGACTGTATATGCCTCAGCAAATTGCCTTTAAATTAACCAGGTTTTTCTTTGGTTTTGATGTGCTATCAGTTGATGCCTTGTGTGTTAGACACTGGCACAACAGAGTTTATTACTATTAGTTGTAATATGTAATTGGTTAGTCTTGCTACTTTTTGTCTCGACTTTGTCATTACTTTGGCGAACATGACCTTCTTGAGATAATATGCCAGTTATAATATGTTACAAATTTTCTTTTTGCAGTGAATAGTAGTCCGTGTCTCTTTTATCATTTTAATTACCGTAAACAGAATATATTATGATTGATGCGTGTACTGTCTTATCATCAGATTATTCATATTTTAATGATATGAGGATATTTATTGTATGGAAGAAATTGGTAAAGATAAATACAGACTAGACTATAGACAGCCATTTTTCAGAACTTTTTGGATGGTAAAAAGATGTTTTCTAAATGTTCAGATACCCACATGCACACATACCAGTACATTAATAGTGGGTTTATACAGGTAGTAGTCCTACTCATACCAACCAACAAGTTGGTATATTACTCAGTTATCCGACAAGCAGACCTACACAAATACATGTTTATAATATATATTATATACGTACAATGTATAATCTGTACTGTATGCTGTTTACTGAAGTTTTGATTCAACCGTTCCTTTCATCTAGTATTGATTCATGTTTTAATAAACAGTGTCGTAATAATTAAAATTTATATAGCGTCAAGATCAACTCATCGGAGGTGCTCCCGATCAACAATGTGAAACCACAATTGAACAGAATGGTTTTCAAGCACATGCGCATTAGAGGCAAAATGAGGCCGAGGCAGTCATGTCTCAGGTTGTTAGGCAACTTATTCGAGGAGGATGGACCGACCACAGCAAAATTTTATGCTGGATCCTGTTAGGATGCATACACACTAAGTTCAGGGACGTATGCACATTGTTATGCTAAGATACTTGTTGTATTTAGTGAAATTGTCACTGTGAAGCCATGTAACATGTTAACAGCCTCCTCACTATAGAAACAGACCAGGGCCGTAGGCACGACGATGCAGGATATTACGACACAGATTGACGAAACCAGTAGCAGATTCGGCCTAGCATCAACGCAAACACCAATAATTAGGATCAACATCCAAGGAGAGGTATTGAGCAAGTAGAACATTTCGTCTACCTAGGTGGGCTAATAAACGCAGATGGCAGCAATGATAAAGATATACAAAGAAAAATTGGACGCGCTTCACAAGCATTTGGAATGATGAACAGGATATGGAGAAGCAGAGACTTGACACAGGAAACCAAGATAAAAATATACGAGATGATGATACAACCGATTTTCCTATACGGATCGGAATGCTGGACAATACGAAAACGAGATGTGTCTGTTCTGTAAGGCTCCCTTGTAACGGCATGGCCGTGTTATGGTGCCATATAAATTGTCGTAATTGGGAGGGGTTCAAGTGGATATGGAAGTTAAGCTTGTTTGTATTTCGCAGATATTGTGGCAATATGGACGCTTTGACACCGCCCGTAATTGAGTACAGAGTAGGCCTTGGTCCCTCAGAATCCCGGTCCCCGGGGACCAGCCTTGGGTCCCCTAAGGGGGACCACTCGGTCCCCCGGGGACCGGCCTTATGTCCCCTGGGGAGACCGCCGGTCCCCGACCGGACTGTTGGGTATAAATAGCGCTGCTTAAGACGCTCAGTAGTGCAGTTGTCAGTTAGATGATCAGTGCAGTTGTTATTATATTATAAATAAATTTGTAACGCGCGCAAGGTCACTCGGAAATGTGAGTCTGAGGCGCGGATAGTGAGCCGCCAGGAGAAGATACAGTTAGATATCCAAGTGCTTGAAAGCCAAGGAGAAATAGTGAGTTTTTAGCCGCTTTTTGAAGGAAGGAAGTGAATTTGAGCTACGAAGAGAGAGTGGCAGTCGATTCCATTCCTTTGGAGCAGAGGCGTGGAATGCAGAGCCCATAACTGTTCTGCATAAGTGGCTCAGCTAAAAGTCTGGTACTTGATGAACGCAGGCAACGAGGAGGGATGTAAGGAGTCAGTAGTGAATGAAGGTAGGGAGGTGTGCTGGTGTTGAGGGCTTTGTAGGTCAGACAGGCCAATTTAAATTTTATTCTGAATTCAACAGGAAACCAATGGAGTTGATGGAGTAAAACTGAGGAACTTGTTCGTAGTGGAACACGCAGCACAACGCGAGCCAAGGAGTTTTGGATGCGTTGCAGCCTGTTGAATTCAAGGTCTGAGAGACGGGGGACAGGGGGGACGGTACCCCCCGAAACTTGAGGTGGGGGGACGGAGCTGCTTATATCCCCCCCAATATTTCTGAAATATTTCATGAATATAATAATAATAGCTACGAGTGACAGCTGGTTCTTATCAGCACTCAAATAATAAAGCAATTTTGTTCAGATGACAGCTTAAAATGCTACCATTACAGTGTGGAAATTCAAAAATTTTTAGATGGGGAGGGTCACATCCCCTCCCCAAACTCAAACACGACTCAAACTACATGTAAGCTACGACAGCTGGTTCCTATCAGCACTCATATTATATAGAGCAATTTTGTTCAGATGACAGCTTAAAATGCTACCATTACAGTGTGGAAATTAAAAAATATTTTAGATGGGAGGGGTCACGTCCCTCCCCCGCACCCCCTCCCCAAACTCAAACACGACTCAAACTACATGTAAGCTACGAGTGACAGCTGGTTCCTATCAGCACTCAAATTATAGAGCAATTTTGTTCAGATGACAGCTTAAAATGAAATACCATTACAGTGTGAAAATTCAAAAAATTTTAGATGGGGAGGGTCACATCCCTCCCCAAACTCAAACACGACTCAAACTACATGTAAGCATCGAGTGACAGCTGGTTCCTATCAGCACTCAAATTATAGAGCAATTTTGTTCAGATGACAGCTTAAAAATGCTACCATTACAGTGTGTGGAAATTCAAACGTTTTAGATGGGGAGGGGTCATATCCCCTCCCCAAACTCAAACACGACTCAAACTACATGTAAGCTACGAGTGACAGCTGGTTCCTATCAGCACTCAAATTATACAGCAATTTTGTTGAGATGACAGCTTAAATGAGCAATGCTACCATTACAGTGTGGAAATTCAAAAATTTTAGATGGGGAGGGGCACATCCCCCTCCCAAACCCCTCCCCCTGCTCGGCGCTGCGCGCCTCGCCGATCGTCCTTCGGCCACTCCTCCACCAGTCCCCCAAACCTAAGACCAAGTCTCCGCCTATGGGTCTGAGGAGTGTAGGACATTATCCCCCCCCGGACATTATCCCCCGGACATTATCCCCCGGACATTATCCTCCCCAGGGTAGGACATTATCCCCCAGTCTAAGATATAATCTTACACATATACATATACTATATACATATGTATATACATATATCTTATATACATATGTATATATATATGTATATATATATCTGTGGTGTTATGTATATATATGTATATATATATGTATGTATATATATAATGTATATATGTATATGTATGTAATGTATATATATATATATATATATATATACATATGTATATATGTATATACATATGTATGTATATATATATATATTAGTGTGGTCCAAAATGACATGTAAAAATATTTTCTTTTTAAATTCATGAGGCATGTTGATACATTGCTTCATATTGATCCAAAAAGGACCTGTGTGAAATTTTTAGTGAAAAATTTAATATTTAGGGGTCGCTCACGACTATCGAAATTTTACATGAGAATGGTCCAAACTAGTGTAGCGGCATAGCTCCGAAATTTGAAGTGATTGTGCATTTTGTTTATACAAGCATAAAATTTGGTACAGACATTATACATACTATTAGTACGAGATCTAAATATTGGGCCACGCTGAATTATTATTTTAGTGTAAAAATGGCGGCCATTTTTCAAAATGGCCGACCGAAATAGAGATTTTTCAATATCTCAGCTTCTAGTTCACTTACAATT
>JACEVL010003358.1:0-13705 GCA_020284085.1 Aporrectodea caliginosa
TCTCAGTGCGGATGTCATCCATCCTGCAATGATGTTCTCTACGACGTGTCTTGCAGTCTGTCACAGTGTGGCCGTCCGATGGCATTGACGGAGAGACTGTCGGTTATGAAATAAGGACGGAAATCGGATTTATCGAAAATTTCTCTCACCAAGAAACGAACAAATTCTGTGAAAAATACATTAACCAAACTAAAGACACGAAGAGTGCCTTAGCGGATTTTTCGAAGATCAACGTATACGTGTCATATGCTAACGTTTTTATGACAACGGAAGAACCCGAAATGACCCGCACCCAGCTGGTCTCCGAAATTGGTGGTCAACTTGGAGTCTGGATCGGAGTGACAGTGTTAACAATCGCCGAAGTACTGGAGATTTTTATTTTTATTGATGAAGGAGTGCTGTCGGAGAGGATCCAAAGAATACAAGCCTAAAGTAACTGAAACGAAGTTAAGCAACTTAGCAATTGAAGAAGTGTAGGCCCTGTACTAACATAAAAATAGATAATTATGTCTAAAAGAAGTGCAGAGATGAAAATGTTCGGGCACCTGCCAATTCTTATTCAAGTGGCCCAGAACAATTTAAGAATTATAGTTGCAATGCAAAATTTATAGACAATTATTAAGTAGGTTACAATTATATAATGTGTTTTCATCGCAATGCAATCTATACATAGAATTTCAGCAGTGGCGGCGCCAGACACTTTTTGTAACCAGGACATAGCCAGGGCAGTCATACAAGTAACCAGTGCAGAGGCGATTTATGGCAAGCGTAGCGCGATCGAGCAATATGGTGACCATATGCATGGTGACCATTTAATTTCGCGCTACCGCGCTGGCCATAAGTCGGCTCTCTGCACTACTATGCTTCTCAGGTCAGAGTCTCAGATGGGCAACGCCCTCTGAAGCTGAACGCTTTTTCACATTTGTAAAGCAAATTTTAACATCTCAGTGAACTTAGTGAAGTATTACTAACTTTTGGTTAAACCTTTTTATTTTATTTGAAAAAAAGTTATAGCTTAACTTTAAAAATTAGTTTGTGTCCATCACTGCAGTGCCTTATTCATCTCAAGGAAAAGGTGTACAAGACAATGATAAGACCAGTGACGATGATTATGTGGAGCAGAGGCCTGGGCAGTGACCAGGAGAGAGGAAGGCTTCCTGGAGAGAACAGAAATGAGAATTCTGCGATGGATACTTGAGTCGTCTCGCTGAAGGATAGGAAAAGAAACGAGGACATTAGATCAGAAAGACGCTGGGAGTGGCATGTATTACTGACAAAATACGAGAGGATATAGATTGAGATGGTACGGTCATGTGATGAACAAGAATTTTGGTTGAAAGTTGCAAACTTTCAAATAGTTGTGACAGGGACTAAATAGGCTAGGTACATAGGGTGTGTCGAAAGCAACCGATCACTCGACACTCGCTCCCTCGGCACTGGCTATACCTCTCGATCCTCTGGCGCGGATCCCAACATGCGAAAATATTCATGAACATTCATTTTCAAAAACTAGTATGATAGACTATTAAAATTTTATATGACTGAAACCTTACCTTATTCTTGAAATAACAACTGCAATCGTTTGGGTTCTTGTCCAAACTCATTTATCACTCTGCATGTATCTATGTTGCCTGAAATTTCTGTTCCGTTCCTACCAGTTTGGCTACCCTCAAAGCAGTCGACCTTCACAGTTCCTACGAAATTGTCCTACTCAGAAGTGTTCGTCTTCTACGTTCCTGTAATACTGCCCGAGTGACTCGCAAAGCGTAGTAGTAGAGGTTCAAGTGTAACCTGGGACCATGCAGTGTTTTTTTCAGCCGGAACGGTCCGGAACGGCGTTCCGTGTACCTTTTTCAGCCATTAAGAAATTATTTAGTTAATTTAAATTTTTAATAAAAATTATATAAAATTATTTAGATACTTTAATTTAATGTAAGTGCTTTCAGTGCTTATTGATACTGATATAATGAAACAGAAATATTAGCATAAAATATACCCCTATGATTGTTCTGAATTTGTTGAGTTCCGGAACATTTTTTTCTAGAAAAAAGCACTGTCTGGGACTATTATTGTCCCAGGTTTAACGACCCGTGCGACAACAAAGATCAATAGATTCGTAATGTCTCCTTCATCGAGGCTTGGGACTGGTTCCGAAGCCAGCGGGGTATGTTTATAAAGTCTGTCAGAACGTGTGTTAGCTGGTATCTAAGGGAAGAAGCTGATTACTTAGTCAGAGACTGTCGCTCCAGCCAGTGTCAATTATATATGTTTTTTATATATATATATATATATATATATATATATATATATATATATATAACGTCCTGACTACGCGGTTCACCGGGCCGGACCTGTTATCTCTTTAACGATCGGCCAAAAACAACAGCTATAGAAGAGCCGCTGGTAAAGGGAATATGATACCAATTAGTCGACACGACTCAGTGAAAGCACTTCGCCGTCTCGGGTTTGACAATGTGAATTTTCATATTACCAAGAGAGAACTATATACGCTAAAATTTCAAAAATACGCATAAACAAAGATATAGCGGGAACTTGTAGAGCGTGCCGTATTTTAACGGTCGGTACACTATATACCTTACAGTCCTTAATACTAATTAATCTTATGAGCACTTCATGTGTTAATTTTAAATAATTACCTAAAGAATTTAGTGCTTTTTCGATAATCAAGTTGAAAATCGTGTTGTAATAACCAAAATTGCTCTGCAAATATGTGCAAAATCCAGGGGCGCACATGCGACCCCTTGCGTCCCTCTAGATTGAGATGGTACGGTCATGTGATGAGAAGAGAGGATGAAAGTTGCATCAAAAGAATTAAGACGGCAGAGGTCACCGGACGCAGCAGCCGTGGACGGCAGAAGAAGAGATGGGTGTGGGACATGATACAACAAGATCTGGTCTCTCAGATTGAAGAAAGAGGATACCATTGACAGAAAAAGTTGAGCAGAAGGATCCGAGTGGCTGAACCCTCTGCTGGGAGGGGCTATTTCAAGCCTGAAGGAGCAATATATATTGGACTGCCGCCTAAACATGCTACTGTCATAGTGCCGTGATGATCCAGGAACGCCATCAATCCACTTACACTGAAGATTAGAGTTTGTCCTGTCTGCAAATAACCTACAGTTGTGGCAATGTGGTCTAATTCTCTTGTCTATATAATATGGCGAGAAGCACAACCAATCTCTAGTAACTTTCAGGTTTCCAGTAGAGAAGTATAGTAGTGTTTGCTACTGACAATACATCCTCCCGCTTCCATCTTCTTCAAACGGACCACTAGATGACATGGGCCCTGAGATAAAGTTATGCTCTTAAGGAAGCAGATGCGATAGTGGAAGAAAAGTATGCCCGATCAGTAGCGACAGAGCAATCCAGCTTAAATAAATCAGAGACGGGGGTAGCAGTTGAATTTGAAGTAATGTCAATTTCCTCATCTCTAATGACGTCTGTTTCCCCTTGAAAGTTGTCACTTGGCACATCGGAACAAAGTGAACTAACATCGGCTTCTTCCTCCGCTGCATATGCATTCTCCACAACAGCTGCAGCGGCAGGAATATCAGCACCTGAGGTTTGCATCTTAAAGAACGATTTGGTAGAAGGAGTACCGACAATAGGAGCCTTAAGTTTCGACTTTCCTCTGCTCTTTTCTGAATGCCAGCAGTGTACTTATGTTTCAAGGAAACATGGCTGATGATGATAATTTTCGTTTAGGTATTATATCTAAAAGTACAGTAAACGAATGAATATAGCGGCTGTTTTATGACTGGAGACTGGACAATAGGCCTCCCGCTTCCATCGTCTTCAAACGGACCAATAGGATGCCATGGGCTCTGTATAGTGTGCACATATGTATACAGGCTTTTTAAACCATGGCTTGTACAAAGAGACAGGATGAGACAGAGACTGCGATATATATAAATAATTATACATATATTATATATGCAAACATTATCTATATATACACATAATGTATATATATATATATATATATATATATATATATGTGTGTGTATCTATATACAATATTTGTATATATGTATATATATAGAGAGAGACACAGAGACAGACAGACAGACATACAGACAGAGGACGTATATATTATTTCAAGCATTCTTTGCTGGAGCAGAGTGATACTAAAAGGATAGGTTAAAGTTAAAGGTTACGAAGGGCACGTGGTTTCACGCCTGAATGGAAGAATATAATCTCTGGCTGTATATGTACAAATATACAACTGAGTGTTCGCTTCTACTATGACATTCTACTCGACACACATGTTTAGCTGACTTAGACTGTTAGACAGACACCACACATACATACTACATATATACGTCTGTGGACCTGCAGTTGTGTGTCGTGTATCATCAAGCGTCCGTCATCCGTCAGGCCATACAGGCTGCATAGCAACATTTTTGGATGTATAATACAGCCAAAAATGTTGGCAGGGCAACGACCAGGGCAAAGGCTTTTTGACCAGGGCATTTGCCCTGGCATGCCCTGGTGTAGTGCCGCCACTGAATTTCAGGTAAAACTTTATTAATTAAATAGAATTGCTTCACATTGAATTAGCATCTTCGATATAATTTATATACATTAATATATTAGCGAACGCCTTCACAAATATTAATATTTCGGCCTACAGTTGCCATTACAGTAGGTATTTAAAGTGTTGTAGCTGGCCCACAACCTAAGATCATCTGACTTTTGGTTTACCTCATGCTGGCTGGAATTTTCATATAGGTGTGTATATCTTTGTGATGCTAATAGGCCCACTTGGGTATGTATAATGTGTGAATGTTGGTTCCATTTCCCAAGCTATTTACATAATAAATTAATTCTACTACAAATTTAAGAACGAAGTAAGTGCTGAACCGCCAGGCAGCCTCAAATTTCCAACACCAGAGGGTCGCCATTGACCCACTAGTCACGTGTCACGTCACGTGGATACTTTCGTAACTAACAATTTAATGGCGATCGTAACGGAGTTTCTTTTTGTTGGTCGAGTTTTAGCTCTAATGACTTAGCAAATTCCCAGAAACAGTAATTTTAGTAATCTTACCATGCGTGATGTTAAGACGTTAGAATCCATGAGAGAGTATGCGCCGAACAAGGCTGCACGTGCAGTGAATGAACTGCGTAAGTTTATTCCACAGTGCGATTAGGCTGCTCGTCCAGCGGCAAAAAGTACAAGAAACAAGGAGAAAGCCACCGTCCCCGATTGGTGTCCTTTAGCGGGGAGGTTTCAGACGATAAGGGTTTGTCTTAGGGCTAGCGTAGCCAGTGTTTTGATCCAAGTTTTCCGATTTCAAAGAGTGCCTGGCGGCCCGTTATTATTTTGTATTGGAAGGCAGCCTGACGTTCTGGAATAACGTGACTGGCGGCCCGCTAGTATTTGAAATTTTCGGGCCGACAAGCGATCTACTAGCCGTAGCCATTTGAGAAAGTAATATCTTAGTTTCAATTTTATCATAGTAGAGCGGCTTGGTGGAAAATTGTTCACTTAATGATACAAGCATGAAATTTGGTACATAGTACGAACATGTCCTAAGGGAAAATTTTAGCTGTAGGGCCATCGCAGATTTGACCTCTGGCCTCAATGGCAGCCATTTTCCAATATGGCCGACCAATATAGAGATTTTCAATATCTCAGCTTCTAGTTCACATAGAATCGTGATCTTGGTGTCTAAACATGCATATTTAGGGACAAAGATGCCAATGGGGCAATAGAAATTTGCCCTCTGGCCTCAATGGCAGCCATTTTCCAAAATGGCCGACCAATACAGAGATTTTTCAATATCTCAGCTTCTAGTTCACTTAGAATAGTGATCTTGGTGTCTAAACATACATATTTAGGGGTGAGCATTCCAATATAACTAAATGCAAACACTTATCTAAACGAAATCGGCAGCCATTTTCCAAAATGGCCGACCGAAATAGAAAAAATCAATATCTCAGCTTCTAGTTCACTTAGAATCGTAATCTTGGTGTTTAAATATACATATTTAGGGGCTAGGATTCCAATAGAAGTAATTGCAAACACTTCTTAACACGAGATTGGCTGAAAATGGCTGACCGATATACAGGTTTGTCAATATCTCAGCTTCTATAGGTCGCTTAGAATAGTGATCTTAGTGTATAAACATACACATTTAGGGGCAAGGATTCCAATATAACTAATTACAAACACTTTTCGACACGAGATTTGCAGCCAGGGACGTCAATGGTGGTGGAAGGTGTAAATCCCCCTCCTAGTTTGAAAATCAACTGTTATAGGTTCATGACCCGTCAAGTATAAGCATAGTGTATTGCAAGCTAATTTATTTCATCATACTATTTCTGAAACTTCCTGTTGTGTTCATCTTCATGTGCAAATAAAACAAATTCTGGTATTATATAAGCAATTCAGGATGTTATTAATGTTTTCGTATATACATCTGAACAATATTTAAGCCCACAATTCGGAACCATTGTCCAGACAAAGGACTTGCCACAGAGTTACACAACATCGTCCACGTCATTCAAGGTGACATAGGCCTCTACAGTCTACACTGACAGAGACCAGTACACTAGAGCAGCTTTCACACATTTGCAGTGTCGCCTACAGCCTTTCTCTCAGCCAAATCTGAGCAGCTCACGACAGTCATGAGATGCTTCAGATAGTGTGGTCCACTTCACTTCCCTGCCTCCTTCGATCGTTTGCAGCAACCCCCATTCACCAGGACATGGTAGGTTGGGAATAGCTACGAACATCTGTGCCCAAACATGACCTTCCTGGTAGGCAGCTCTCTGTGTGTTCCACAAGTGCAGCTTGAGCTGGTGGAAGGCCATCCACTGGTCTGCCTTTCTGTGAGAACAGCTGCTTTCGTGCCTCATTCATCTTCTCCTCACTGCTCGCACGGTCGTACAGAAGAACTGCAAAGCGCGCCTGTACATCAGGCTGATCATCAACAGAGCTGGGAGTTGATGCTAAGGTGCAGAAGGCTTGGGTAATGTCGCCGAATGTCTTCCGAATGTCCCACACAGTCCTTTTTCACAGCCAGCAAAGGATGATACTGTGTTATACTTATATATCCGCTAAATGCATGATGGAAGGGCAAGGCTACGCACTTCTCTGGGCCGAGAGCACCGTGCCATCTCAGGGGTTGAAAGGTATCTGAAGGTTTTGCTAAGGCAAACCAACCCACAGTTCGTCAATGCTGAGCTGCTGAACTGCTGCTATGGCCAACACCAACACGTCAGAGTCAACTGTGCATATCATCACTTTACGGTAGCCATGTTTTGGCAGCATTGGAGACACGCAGGAAACTCCTTGTGTCAGCTTCCTTCTGAGTACATGGAGCAAGTCCAGTTGTGTCCCTTAGATGAGTCAAGAGCACGTCCTTGTGGTGTGTGGTCATGATATGTCTGTCTGTTTCTATTTCAAGTTCTGCTATTTCCAGACTCAAGAAATAAAACAACTCTGACTTGTTTTCGTCATTCCTCAGGAATTCCTGCCAGTTTCTAGGTAGAGCATTAGAGGATTCAATGCACCTGCGACTTTCCTATAACCCCCACACTGAAGTGGGAACCAGCTGTTCTAGGCTGCTCACAATGTCTAACTTGGTTCCTCGCCGTACATTGTCCATATGCGAGAGTGATGGTGGACATGTCTGATTCTCTGTGAAAAGAATTCGTCCAGGTCTCCTTCATGTGTCTGACAGCAGATGTACAACTTGGAGAATAGTGAACAGTCACTCTTCACAGAAGACATCTGTTGCTTTGCTCGTGACTTATCCCGTACAGGTGGATGACTAAAGACACGGAAGTTATTTCGTCTGATTGGGTCATTGACAGGTCGCCTTTTGGACTTTGGGTAACGAAACGTTCGTTGACAAATGTTTCATACTGCTTTTGTCCGGTCGACGTTCTACATTGTGCTGATCACGTGCTGTATCAGCCAGATCTCTGGTATTCCGGGATAAGTATGATTTGTGGTCTAGTTCATAGATAATGACTATTTTGTTTAGCAAGAGGCATATATATATATATATATATGATTGATTGATTTGATTGATTGATTGATATATATATAATTAGTGACCTTTACATAAACTAAGCACTCTAACAAAATAATAATTATGCATATAACTTTAAACTACAGACTTCTACTTAGCTTAATGCCAATTACAAGTGTTCAAACTATCACAGTTTATTTTCAAACTGAAGGGGAAATTTCCACCTTCCCCCACCATTGACATCTGTAGCTACAAATTTTTGTAGAGAAGTGTTTGTAATTAGTTCTATTGGAATGATCACCCCTAAATATGTATGTTTAGACACCAAGATCACTATTCTAAGTGAACTAGAAGCTAAGATATTGAAAATCTCTATATCGGTCGGCCATTTTGGAAAATGGCTGCCATTGAGGCCAGAGGGCAAATTTCTATGGCCCCATTGGCATCCTTGTCCCTAAATATGTATGTTTAGACACCAAGATCATGATTCTATGTGAACTAGAAGCTGAGATATTGAAAAATCTCTATATTGGTCGGCCATATTGGAAAATGGCTGCCATTGAGGTCAGAGATCAAATCTCGGATGGCCCTATAGCTAAATTTTTCCCTCAGGACACGTTCGTACTATGTACCAAATTTCATGCTTGTATCATTAAGTGAACAATTCTTCCATATTTTGCACCAGGCCGCCCCACTATCAGTCGTTAACAGTCTGAGACAGAAACAGTCCTATTGTCGGTTTTGACGAAGTAAGCCTACCGCGAGTCTATTCGAGAGAGCTTTAGATGCTTATGTTGCGTCACTTTCTCCTCTTCATGTACGGCAATCATTTGCTCCATAGAATCATTCTGCGCAAAATAAATCAGCGTTTTAAGTAAACGGTTAGAGTCGTTAAGTTTTAGACTGGTGATATTGGAGCTGTGAGTGTGAACTTCACCTGTTGGAAATTATGACTTTTTATCAAGTCCAAGACTTGCCAAAGTCTTCGTCTTTAATTGGCATCAGGTTGTAGATAATGCCTATTCTACTATTCTCTAGGCATGCAAGCATGCATCACGGCGCAGCAGAATGACTGCTTACAAACCTTGCTATCGATCAAACATCAAACAACCTTATGGTAATGGCACGCAGTTGGCTTTCGTCACAGTCAACATACAAATTCTGTCAGCGTCTAGTCTCCTATCAATCAAAGAAAACTAAACATAGAAAGTAGACTAGGCATTCAAATCAAAGAAAGTCACTAAATAAATAATAATAATAATCAAGACATTGCATCGCCAAATCATCAAGGATTATTACCGAAGTCGTGGATAGAACTCTAGCCAGCCTACGTACAATGGGACATACATCATAAACATTTAATATAATACAACGAAGTAATAATTAGCAATTACAGATGTAAATGAAAAGTTGATCAAAATGACTGAAAAAACTATTATAAATAATTCATCTATGTAGTGATATACCCCTTTCCAGTCAACGAATCACAGCGCGGTATCTCAAGATTATGAGAGTGAGACCTATGGAGTATCCGGTTACACGTTCTGGCGCAAGTAGATGATGGAGAACATGTCCGGAGTCATTGAGTATAGCACCTGCCTTAGAACACATGTCAAATATAGGGGTATTGGATTGCAAAAAAGTGCAAATAGTGCATATGGTAGTTAGAAGAAATATTCGACGATGACGAAATCCGTCCAAGTTATTCTTTGATAAGAGCAAGAAATCGATGTAATGAATAGGAACGACAGGA
Organism: Aporrectodea caliginosa; assembly: GCA_020284085.1. Lineage (NCBI taxonomy): Eukaryota > Metazoa > Annelida > Clitellata > Crassiclitellata > Lumbricidae > Aporrectodea > Aporrectodea caliginosa. Next base: position 9,760 of record JACEVL010003358.1, read on the forward strand.
TTTGAACCCTGGCGCTTACCACCTTGACAAATTAATATATGACCTTACAGCCTCCTAACGGAGCGACCGGCGGCCAGAGGTCGCCACCGTCGCAACATCAGGAGATGAGGTTTGCGCTTTGGTGTCTTTGTTTTGCAGTCCTTTTGTACATCTAAAGTTTCTTATTAGTGGCTGAATAATTATATTGTTTAAAGACCCAAGTGGAATTTTAGTAATGAAGCCTACCTACCTCTTGCCCTACAGCCTTAGTGAGCTGATCCACCTGTGTGGCCAGCAAGTTCGAGACAGTAGGCCAATTGTCGCAGAATGCCATGCGGCCAAGTTCTGCACGTTATTGTTTGATGAGTGCGCAGATATCAGTAGCACAGAACTGTACAGATATCGGTCTGCTCACGATTATGCTGATGGAGGGAACGACCCCGGTTCTAAGCATGTGGTAAAAGAACAATTTATAACTTTCATCCCAACGCGTTACACCACTGACGAAACTATTGCGACACTCGTCAAGCAGAAGCTTTCTCAGATCGGTCTCGATACGTGTTCATGCATGGTAGGACAACTTGACAAGGCTATGATGGAGCTGCTAATATGAACGGCCACAGGGCATTCTGCCGTCTACAAGGGGTGTTCACTGTTCAGGCACGAATGAAAGAGTTTTTCCCCTCGGCAGCATATGAAGGACTACACTGAAAAATCATAGTCTCAGTCTAGTAATTTGTGATTCGTGCACAATACCAGTAGTTCGCAATATGTATATGCCTACGCACATGCCAGCAAAGAACTCGCATTCATTAAATCATGCCAGATGCGTTTTCATGTATATATCGCACAAAGGGACTAAGCACAGTTTAAACGATTCTGTACAATGCGCTGGACCCTATCATAGCGAAAGTATGCACGATTTAGCTATTGAAACGTTTGGAGTCATTCTGGAGACGCCCGACGCTTTGAAATTGGACAATGACACACGAAAAACGACGCTTTCTTCGCTCAATTCCGCATTAACAAACTGAGTTTCTTGTTAAAAATGGTAATGGTTGAGGTAGCAATGCAAAACCTAGTTTATTGCTGTTCTTTGTTGAGTCTGTCTGCTTCTAGCTTACACTGGTTGCTGGAAATTTGCAGCTCGGCCAAGGCGTGTGCTTCGTATGAAGTCACCCACTCACCCACCCACCCACTTCCCCTATGAGCTCACCTACTATGTATGTAGATAAGCTCCACAAAACTCAAGTTCAGGTGTCAGTCGTTGTAAGGTGTTTCTGCAGCTAGCGTATATTGCTCGTCATACGCTGCGTGTCTTTGTATTTCGTTGACTTACATGTTGGTTAGTCTGCGAAAATAACGTGATACTACGTATCAAAGTAAGTGATTTGAAATAAACGCAAATCGTTTTGCATGCGGGGAAGCGGATTGAATAAGGCACAGTTTTGCAATCTGCGTGGTTTGAGGGTGCTTCTATGTGGGTATTAGTGTTATGTAAGTAAGTATTTTTGTAAATATGTAGCTGGTCTTTTATTAAGGGCATTTTAGGGATCTCTGTCGAGGTCTTAACTGTTCTACCCTGGTTTGCTTTGTTTCTTAATGTTCTGGTCTTATTCTATATGGTTTGTTCTGTTGCGGGTAATTTTTAAAGTTCTTTTTCAGTTTATTCTGCTCCAAGTTGCTTGCTCATAAGGAATGCTCGCCAAAGTTACCATGCATTCCTCCTTCATCTTGTCCAGCGAAACGCTTACGACTCAAAGGTCGGGAAGGGAACAGTTGAGGAGATGTAAGAAAGTCATGGGGCTACAAAAATAATGATAGTGTCGGGTCCCAGATAAGTTATCTCTTCTCAGGCAAATTGTGACTGTGATTGGAACCCTCTAACTTCTTCTGCTGCTGAGGCCAAGGATGATGTAATGTAATCTAATATTATAATGATGTGTCCAGTGTATATCGCCGCAATTTCTCTGCGCAACGCCAAAGATATGTCGTGTAGATAATACCCCGGTGCAATATTAATACCTTATTACTCGCTAAATTTCCAGCCCAAGTAGAGTTATGCAACACTACATTTAACTTGAGTAACAGCAACCATGATAATCGCCCTCCACCTAAGCACCGGGCAGTTTCTTCCGGCATGACCACCTCTCGAAAAGCAGATTTTGACCTAGCACCCAAATTTCCCAAAATGACTGACCAGATTGGCTTGCGGGGATTGGATTAAACAGTTGCCCAATTCGTCATTCATAAGCCAGCAAGTGTAAAAGACCACCTTACTCTAATTACAGCCCAATTCCAATGTAATACTGTCACTTACTGGGTAGGAAAAACAATGAAAGCGAACTATATTCTGTATAGTTTGATTTTAAGAACTGTTACGTATTGGTTCGATACTTTTTATATAAAGAAAGCTTAAGTTCATGCATGACTTACTGAAACTGGTGGCAACTAGGCGATTTTTGATTTCCATCATTTACTTTCAATGGCTAAACTTTACGGTCGCTGAACCACCTGCATAATTTTATATTAAAATATTTTGCTCAAATTTTGCACGCACAAAATGTTTAATAAAAAGAGCATTCTGAAAAAGTGAGACTTAATACTGCTTTTCAAAGTATTTTCGCCAAAAAAAGGACACTTTACCTCGACGCCATTAACACTTTTACTTGTGTTCTCTAGAGTAAGACAGTGGAACAAAAATCCTAAAATATTCTGCTTCTGGGATGATTGAGTCGTTGACCTCTGGATTGACAGTCCAGCACTCTATTGTCTGTCTATCCAACTCTAAGACTGTCGCGCACTGTCTTGTCCATGGCGCAGAATACTATTCACACTCTCGCTTTTGTTTTGTATGATATGTTAATTATAATTTTTTCAATGTAATTCCTGTAAAACTCACCTACCATCATCCGCCTCATCCTCATTTGTCTATGATACTACAATAGAGTGCTGGACTGATCCACTGATTCTTCTGCTCTTCAATCTATCGTACCAAACGAAACCAGCCGCAGAAGCACCTTTGACTCAGGCTTTGCACTTAAAATTAAGTTTAACTTCTTTTAGAATTGCTTTCTTGATCACTCATCTGCTTTGTGTCTGCTTCTCTAATACACCAATAAACTCATCATCTGCCACATCCTCACCTAACTATCACACCTTTCCACTTCACTTGATCCACTGATTCTTCTGCTCTTCAATCTATCGTACCAAACGAAACCAGCCGCAGAAGCTCCTTTGACTCTGTTAGGAGCATGAAGTTTATTTTTACGCATCTTTTCCTTTCTTTCTGTATCCCTTCTACTTTCCTTCTCCGTTCAGCTCGCACATAACGCGCTATCTTTGTGTTTTATCATGACACAGCAGATATCAACCACTGTAAAAAGATACACCAAATAAATTTGCATATTTTTCTTAAGTCACTTTTGAGTGAAGAGGACCTGAGTCCATTGACGCTTCGTGCTTCTCTACACTGTAAATCCTCAGAACGCCGGACCGGCAGCACATCTGACGCGTTCTATAAATTAACACGGGTGTATAAAAATATGAACACGCGTGTTCAATACGACGCGTCGTGCGTTCAAGTTACGAAAAACAGACATGTATCCTACGTCAAAGACGCTGCATCTGTATAGGCCAATAGGTCTAAGGGGAAAATTCTCCATGATAGGCCTGCTTAGAAATGCAGAATTCATTATGCAGCCTAAATGATTAAAAAATTATCGAAATCAAGTCAGAAGACTGTCAAACAACGATAATGGCGCGATATAGGCTAACAATCAAAATCGACATGTAACACTGAAGCGTATACGATAAAAACAATTATAAATGGCATGAATAACCTTTAAATTCGTTTAGCATTTGTACATGAAGTAAGTTGAATAAAAGTGTAGGCTACGTTGGAGCTGCACTTTTGAACACCGGCGTTCAATTAAGTACCCGTTGGTATGCTATATTTGAACGCATG
>JACEVL010003359.1:0-11092 GCA_020284085.1 Aporrectodea caliginosa
CCGATGGGGTTGTCGAGGGCCCTAGGGCCATTGGCCAAGTGGACCTGATTGATATTCAGTCCATGCCTAGTGGACATCTGGATGACATGATTGTCCTCCTCGCCAGGAACGCTCTAAGTACTTTTCTAACACTTGAAATCTTTTGCCTAGGCTGTGCTGGGAAAGCCGTTGATTGGTCATCTGGACTAGCACTTTTTATAGGCCTTTATATTCTCAGTGAATGAATTAGTAAATTCAATATCTTGATTTTTTAACATAATATTTAGTGGCCATTTTGAAATGATTGTAGAATGTCTGTTGTGCTGATGGCTTTCACTGTTGTCCACGCTGCTCCGTCTGTGATGCGCGTGCCTTCCAGTGCATTCCGAGTTTTGCGACAGCTGACTGGAAGACCGTCGCTCCTACGAAGTCAACTGCTTCCATCCCAGCTGGAGATCCGTCGTCTATCGACGAAGAGAACTGAATAGAAGCAGCCTTAAAGTACCTGTTCAGTGACTTCAATTCGGTCGACTACTCAACTTATTTCGTTTCTGCCATAAACTAGAGTGCTATGTCGCAGGCTTTGATTCGTATAACTTTCGTTTTGTTTTCTCAGGACTAAGGGCCAATTCAAAAAATTCTTGGCTGAACAAACCAACACGACTTAAGCGCATTCCAATAGCGTAAAGTAACAGAAGCCCTCGTATGATTTTTTTATTGCATTAACCAGTTAAATCGGCTTTAAAATCAACACAGTTAAAATTTTAAATGCCTGTACAGTCGCATTTTCAAAAGGTTATCTTCGTAATATTAGTTAAACCGTAGTAGGCCCTATATGCATTTCTGAAGCTCCTAGAAAGTTGCTTGTACGTTATAGTCCTTGCTTCTATCGCGGTTAAAATATTTGATTGTTCAGATGTCTGGTTATCTTCTTCATGCCACCACAGTCGAACGTTGCCGTAGAGTTGTCTACTAATTAGCCAATATTCAAGCTATCCAAACTATTGTACGAAGAACAAAAACCACCAGCAACAACCGCACAAGATAAAAATATGAAGTTAAGAGCCTATCTATAAAATTGTACTGAAAATTGTAACTGGACAAGCTGAAAACCTCACAGACCGAATACTCGTTATAACTTCTCAACCTTAAGATAATAGAACCTAGAAACGTATTGTAGATGTAATGTAATTAGTAATTTATATAGCGCCGCTCGCAGCCGTGGCCATTCAGTAGCAATCCCAGTGCGAAAACCCCGAGACAAGAAATACGTTTTAAGGTGAGCGAGAGATGAAGAAAGTGATCGATGGCAGACAGGAAAGTCTCGCGCAGAGTGAAAGGAAGGGCATTCCATAAAGAGGACCCAATGATGGCAAAGGATCGATTTGATCAATCGCGGTCCTAGCTCGTGGGAGAAAGACGTCTGACCGGTCCAGAGATCGGAGATGCCGATGAGAAGATGCAGAAAGAGGAGGACGAATGAGATCCCTGAGGTATTTTGGAGCAAGTCCCAGTTTGGATTTGAGGACCAAAGGAAGGACATTTTAAACTGAATGCGGTCAGAGAAAGGAAGCCAATGTTGGTTGGCCATGAACGATGATATATGGGAGTATTTAGGAAGGTGCGCAATCAATCGAGCAGCAGCTTTGAGAACAGATTGAATAGGGGATAGACGGACCTTGGGAAGACCAATACATAGGGAATTGCAATAATCAATTCTATAACAGACAAATGCATGGACAATGGATGCCATGGTAGAGAGAGGAACAGATCTGCGAATAACCCTGAGACGCCGTAGGTGAAAGTAAGAGGATCGTGTAAGGTTGGTTACATGAGCAGAAAAAGTGAGAGAGCTGTCCAAAGTGACACTCAGGTCACGCACACAAGAAGAAAACGTAAATTGGGAAAGTTTTCACCGAGAAGCGAAAAGTCAATTTTCAGAAGTTGTTGGGGCGTGCCAAGCCAAATAAGTTAACTGAATTCTTAAGACGTGAGTCATAGCCGCTAGGCGACCTTGGAGGATCCAGGCCTCGAGAGCCTCCATTGCCCGGTTCATGGCCCGGGCTTCGGTAATGGCTGCTGACGCAGGACAGTGCAAAAACGCCTGCAGGTTACCCGCATAAGATTGGTTCAGCACAGAGCAAGGCTCAGCAAGAGGCCAGGAGAGGACCAGTATCAGCAGTATAAATAATATAATTAGAGAAGAGGGCCCAGCACAGATTCCTGGGGCAGGCCAAACGGGACAGGAACACATGGAGTCCTAGTAGACACGTAGACCGCAGAGAAGGAACGGTGATGGAGGTAGGAAACAATCCAGTCAAGAAAGTTACCAGAAAGGCCAAACGAGGTAGATAGGCGCCTAAGAATGATATCGTGATCGACGGTGTCAAACGCCGTGCTGACAGCAAATAATGCTAAGAGGATGACCTGTGACCTATCAATAGCCCCATAGATATCAGAGAGGAGGCGAACTAACAGGGTCTCCGTGGAGTGGCCCTTACGAAAACCAGATTGAAAAGTCGGCAGCAAATTGTCCTTATCAAGATACCTTAACATATACAGAAACCAACTTCATAAAGCTGCTGCTTTACGAGTGTCGCAATAGTTTCGCCAGTGGTGTCAAGCGTTGGGAAAACTTGGGATGACAGTTAGGCCCTATAAATTGTTCTTTTGCCACATGCTGAGAACCGGGTTGTTCACGCTATCAACATATCGTATAAGCTGACCGATATCTGTTCTGTGCTCGCATCAAACAATAAAGTGTACAACCTAGTCGCACGACATTCTGCCACAATAATGTCTCGAACTCACAGGCCACACAGGTGGATCAAGGCTGTATTTAGGGGGGTGTTTTGGGTGTTAAAACACCCCCCGAAATTAAATAATGTATAATATAAATATTACATTTACTAACATATAGGCCTACGGTGTAAGAACTAAGAGCACTCATGTGAACTTAGATGATGCAGCTCTACAGTGCTTTGAGCGCTCACAACGCTACTCCAAAACCCTTATAGACGGTTGACTTGGTTGCTTGTCAGCTTGTTCAAGAACGAGTAAACACCCCCGAAACAAAATCCTGGCTACGGCCTTGGGTGGATCAGCTGATTTTTGAATCAACGGACTTATGTACTGGGTTTTGCGTGGACCAGATGACATTAGCTTACGATGATTTAATCTATTGTGTCGGTCTGTGATCGAAATTTCAGAAGTGCCACGAAATTTGCAGAGTCTTCACTATGTCGGCGAAGGGAAATGTTTTACTGACTGTACAGTAATAACGTCTGCACATTAGAAATTCAACGAATAATAGTAATCTAGAATGTCAAAAAGTAATCTAAACGGTTAAAACATTTTGAGAGCGGCTAAAATCTTTACGCAGTTGCGTAATTGCGTAATGCTAGTTACGCGCCTGTGCAGCAGATGTATCTAATCGACAGAGAAATACGAAATGCTGTATGAGGACGAGGTTGATTCGCGTCACCCACGTCCTTTACACAAGCCTCAGACTGGAACCGCCAGAAAACCATCTGCGGAATTTAAATTCAGCTGATTCGTTTCTATTATAATTATCCTAATAATAATTATTCGGTGATACACGGTATTCGATTGGTTAGAGCATTGCCTTCTAGATACTGTAGTATCTAGTAGGCGATTGGTTAGAGCGCTCTCTTTAAACACCTTTAAAATGTTGCTAACCGATGCTATATAGGAATAAGACACATTAAAAGATTGTTAAAACGGTTAAATTTGTAATATTCATATAAAAACTGAAGCCAATGTATCCTCATAATAGACTAATAAAGTATGCTGACGACAGCTACCTCCTGGTTCCCGCTGAAAAATCAGCACGATTAAGTCGTGAGCTAGACTTACATCTCGGCATGGGCCTCCGAATGCAATCTGAAGTTAAGCCATCATGAGCTTCAGGAGATGATTGTGCACCGACCCAGATCGAGGCTTGACAGAATACATCTGCCGTGTCCAAAATCAGAGCTTAAAGGGGTGGAGAGCATGAATATTCTTGGTGTCACCCTCACAGAAAAATTTTGCTTCGACAAACACGTAAACAACAAATGTAGCAGGGCTAGACAGTCACTTTATTCTCTCCGTGTTCTGGCAGCCCATGGATAATCACTATTAATCAGGTTCATCACTGCATAACGTTATCCGTGAGACTATGCTTACCCGTATGATGTATGCCTCTCGGGCCTGGTGGGGGTTTGTGGGTCTGCATGGACGGGTGGACACGCCTACAGGCGCTGCTGCGGCGATTGGTCCGGCTGCGATACCTGTAACCCAAATTTCGAACAACTATCCCAGAGTGCTGACACCCGCCTCTTCAGGGTTGTTCTTGCAGATCAGGGCCATATTCTACATGACTTACAGCCACCATTTAAAATTAGAATACACGCTACGTCCACGAAAACATGACAGAATTCTACCTGTTGCAGACTTCTGGCTCGCAAAACATTAATTATTAGGATGATTTACTCTTGATAATATACTTCGGAATGTACACCAAAATGCAGTCTGCAATAATTATTGGTTCAATAAAGGATATACTTACTTACTTTTATTTTCTGTATACACCTTTAAATGAAGCTAACTGACGCTATATAGGAATCAGACAAAATAACAGATTGGTTAAAGCGCTCTCTTTCGACACCTTTAAAATATAACTAATCGACGCTATATAGATAGGGTAGAATCATTATTTTCATTAATTTAAGACTGTCGATCTTGCTCAGCAACGCCTATTATAATAATTATCGTCTTCGTTACCGAGGCTTCTTTAAAATCAATAAATCATAATCATCCCATTACGTTAAACGCTTTCCTTAAACACCATTAAAATGGGATCAACCGATGCTATATAAGTATCAGACATCTAATGGTTGGTAAGTTTCGCTGACGGTTGGTCATTATGCAGCAGCGCATAATAAATTCATAATAGCATAACAAAAGCAACAACAACAACAACAACAGTAACAACAACAACAATAATAATAATAATTAGTAAGCATTAATTTCTGTATATGTATACATATATACAATTATACATACATATTATACATTTGTGCACATAATGCATGTAAGTCTTATATATGGACATAATAATAGGCATAATATTATAACAGATAGAATTATATGCATGTAGGACTGTCAATCAAGAGGTCGGTGTTTCAAATCCCGCCAGAGCAGAAATCTGATTCGACATTTCTGCCTCACCTGCGCCCCCTAGCCAACTCAACTATAATGAGTACAGTCAGAACACTGACCCCACACTGTCGGTGGGAAGGTGAGACGGCGAGGCAGAGGTTTGGCCACCCGCCCTCATATGCCGAGACTAAGAAAACGAAGTCGCAAACACTTCATACCCATAGCTGCCTCTCGGGCTAGCTCAAGGGACTGCTCTTCTCTTCTTCTATGTGCATGTTCATACTTAAATACGATAAAACTAAAAATACGCTTAAATACGCTACTTATTAGAGAGAGTAATATATATATATAATATATATATATATATATATATATGTATGTATATATATATATATATATATATAATCGTAATCGTAATCGTAATCTCCAAACTTCTAAAGCGCCACTGAAAGTGGGTATACTTCATAGTTCCGAAAATCACAGTTTCGAAAATGAAAGCTCCGAAAATCAAAGCTCCGAAAATCACATTTCCGAAATTCAAAAGATTATATACTTCATAGTTCCGAAAATCACTTGTTTCGAAAATGAAAGCTCCGAAAATCACATTTCCGAAAGGGACAACCTCACCACCAAAGGCATGGGCAACTCCTCGCAGGAAAGAAGTTAAATCCTTTTTCCCGGTACGCATCAGTGTCGTTAGACGTTTCGCGTGTTCTATAACACTTCGTCAAGCCATGGTAATCGGTTATGCGTAACAGTCTAATGCTGAGGAACGTTTAATAAAGCTCTAAGCAATTCAACTTCGCTGAAGTTTCACAAGCACACCAAAGCTAGCCGCCTTCAGGCGCGTAACTAGCATTACGCAATTACGCAAATGCGTAAAGATTTTAGCAGCTCTCAAAATTTTTTAACCGTTTAGATTACTTTTTGACATTCTAGAATCTAGATTACTATTATTCGTTGAATTTCTAATGTGCAGACTTTATAACTGTACAGTCAGTAAAACATTTCCCTTCGCCGGCATAGTGAAGACTCTGCAAATTTCGTGGCACTTCTGAAATTTCGATCACAGACCGACACTATAGATTAAATCATCGTAAGCTAATGTCATCTGGTCCACGCAAACCCCAGTACATAAGTCCGTTGATTCAAAAATCAGCTGATCCACCTGTGTGGCCTGTGAGTTCGAGACATTATTGTGGCAGAATGTCGTGCGGCTAGGTTGTACACTTTATTGTTTGATGCAAGCACAGAACAGATATCGGTCAGCTTATACGATATGTTGATAGCGTGAACAACCCGGTTCTCAGCATGTGGCAAAAGAACAATTTATAGGGCCTAACTGTCATCCCAAGTTTTCCCAACGCTTGACACCACTGGCGAAACTATTGCGACACTCGTAAAGCAGCAGCTTTATGAAGTTGGTTTCTGTATATGTTAAGGTATCTTGATAAGGACAATTTGCTGCCGACTTTTCAATCTGGTTTTCGTAAGGGCCACTCCACGGAGACCCTGTTAGTTCGCCTCCTCTCTGATATCTATGGGGCTATTGATAGGTCACAGGTCATCCTCTTAGCATTATTTGCTGTCAGCACGGCGTTTGACACCGTCGATCACGATATCATTCTTAGGCGCCTATCTACCTCGTTTGGCCTTTCTGGTAACTTTCTTGACTGGATTGTTTCCTACCTCCATCACCGTTCCTTCTCTGCGGTCTACGTGTCTACTAGGACTCCATGTGTTCCTGTCCCGTTTGGCCTGCCCCAGGAATCTGTGCTGGGCCCTCTAATTATATTATTTATACTGCTGATACTGGTCCTCTCCTGGCCTCTTGCTGAGCCTTGCTCTGTGCTGAACCAATCTTATGCGGGTAACCTGCAGGCGTTTTTGCACTGTCCTGCGTCAGCAGCCATTACCGAAGCCCGGGCCATGAACCGGGCAATGGAGGCTCTCGAGGCCTGGATGTCCTCCAATCGCCTGCGGCTAAACTCATCTAAGACCCAGTTCATTTGGCTTGGCACGCGCCAGCAGCTCGCCAAAATTGATTTGGAGGCCCTTGCCCAGGAGTTCCCGCAGATTACTTTCTCACAGTGGCAAAGAAATTAATTAATTGATAAATCCAGGCAGGCTATCAACTTTATAAAATAAAATTATAGGCGTGTATGTAATGAGATCGACGATCGTCATGAAAACTGCAATCTCTTAGAGAAAATAACATATCCAAAATTAAGTGGCCAAGGCAGCATTTTGGGCCGTCGCCCCGGGCGGCATTTCAGCTCCGTACGCCATTGCTTTCTCATCCTTTGTCCGGGACCTTGGTGTCACATTAGACCTTGAACTAACGTTCACGCGGCATATCAGCCTGCTATGCCGCGATTGTGTATACCAGCTGCGTCAGCTTAGAGAGGTCTTCCGTTCCTTAACCTTTAATGCTGCCTTAATGCTTATCCACTTCTTTGGAGGGGGTATTTGGTAAAATTTTTTTGGGGCCCAAAAAGGCACCGTAAATTTAGGGGTGGTGCCGGAACAAAATTTAGGGGACAATTCCTTGGGTTACCGCGAGGCCCAACAAAAAATTTAAAGCCGGGGGGAATTTTAAATTTAAAAAAAGGCACGTTTTTCTTTATTTCGGGTTTTGGCCGACTGCAACCCAATTGCGTTCAACCCTTTTTGCTTATTTCAGGGCCCCGGGTTTTGGGGGGTTTTTGGGAAAAACCTACGGGTAATTTAGGGACCAATTGGGCAATGGTTTTGAAATAGGGCCGGGGGGGTTTTAAAGGTAAACCCCAAAGGGGACAAAAGTTTTTGAAATGAGCATCCCTTTTTTAACCCAGAATAGGAAAGAAAAGGGAGGCCCCCCCAGTGCTCCCCTTTGCCATCTTACAGTCTAAACGGAAACATCAGGGAGAAATTCCCAGCAGACAGCGCAGGCTAAACTAAAACACGAAATCTGTTTGCAATCGTTGGCTAGGCAATGTTTTATACATTCTGTTTTCATAAACTCGCCAGTCACTTAGAGCGAAAGCGTTAGGCTACCTGAGTTCTGTGACAGACCTCTATAATTGCCTTTCACTTTGTCAAAATGACCGCAAGATGAATGCTCTTTAATTACATAATTTGCCTTTGATAAATGCGAAAGGCATGACTGAATGGCAAATATTAGTTATGTAACAGTGCTGAATGTTACTTTCAATTTTCCCTTTTAATGGAAGTTTTAGCTACTGTTTAAGCAGAGAGTCCAACGTAATCATTCGTTAATACGAAACCAGAAAAGCCATACAGAGCAAATTTGAACCCGTTGATTAAGTCCTATCCACAGTGAACTTTATTCTGGTAAACCGTGGGCCTATATTTGCCCTATAGGTTAGTTTCTCTTCTCTTTTGGGAGGAAGAACAAACTAAGATATTGCTTGAAATTATGGCTGCGGAAGTTAACGATTAATTAATCGATTAATCGTTAATTAATTTAACGATTAAATGTTTTTACGATTAATCGAAGACCGCTTGTTATAATTCGATAAGGTGCCGCGGTATTATAGCCCTCGTGATTCTGTGACGTTCTACGGTTAGCTTAAGGTTAACTTCTCTGCTGAGTGGGTGTGTGACTCGTACCAGGATGCCGCAACCCCAGCTCAGAGATGAATCAATGGATTCGACTCCCGTGTTATATCAGGAGGTTTATTGCAACAGCAGTTTCAGGAATCAACGTCGGACAGTTCAATGTTTTATTCGACCTTAACTGAAAACGAAACCCTATTGACGCTATTACAATCAGCTTCCCTGTTGAATAACTTTAACTACTGTCAGTCATAACTCTACATAAACTCTACTACAGCAGAAGCCATGCCCAAAACAATACAATACAAGTAATTTGATAATGCCCTCCTTACAAAGTTCAGAAGTGCACATTGAAGCCGGGCAACAACTAAGACCCATAAGTAGACTGGAAGAGGTAAGTTTTGAGTTTAGAGCGAAAGACAGTCTCGCTAAGAGAGTTGCGAACATGCCTTCATAATGCCTTCGATTTCTTGTTATCTTGCTCTGTTGAAACAATCCCCTTTTATAGCTAAGCCTCAGTGAAGATTTTGGGCCGGTGAAGAAATTCTAGCAATGCCACAAAAGTTCCAGTGTTATTTTAGTTCCGGAACTAAAATTATTTCTAAATATAGGAGGTAAAACTAAAACAAGAACAAAATTTATTTTAAAAAGAGGAACTGATACTAGAAAAAAATGACGACAGTGGAATAGAATAAGAACAGGAATAGAAAGTAATGCTGGAACTAAAGTAACACTGGTGTCACAAAACAATGAAGTTTACCGACCATTACAGCAATGTTTACAACAGGTTAAGATTTTGGAGAACTTAGCCACCAGACATCTAGTAGACTTTAAGTATGGACCCTACATCTCTTTCAGTATACCAGTTCCTATATTTGATGGTATATCTATAGGTAAGAATTGACAGTCGTTTAAATCTCTAACTTTGGTAACTCATAAGAATTTAAATCCTCTTGTCTGGCGGGTGACAGATTATGATGACGTTTTCGTTTCTGCTGATGATGTTGACGATGGGAGCTGGCGTGGCTGAGGCCGGGAAGTTGGTCTACGCAGCCAGTCAGACGATGACTCAAATCGTCTGTCCAGGTGAGGACATGCAATGCCCTGACGATACCACCTGCTGCCAAACGACCAGTGGTCAGTGGGCATGCTGTCCATTTGCTAAAGTAAGCACAGATATGCCTTCAGTGATAATGTATAAATATTTAACAATTGTAATATCTAAATATTTAACAATTGTAATATCTTATAAATATTTAACAATTGTAATATATAAATATTTAACAATTGTAATATCTTATAAATATTTAACAATTGTAATATATAAATATTTAACAATTGTAATATCTAAATATTTAACAATTGTAATATCTAGCCTAAGTATTTAACAATTATAATATCTGAATATTTAACAATTGTACTATCTAAATATTTAACAGTTGCTACATATGTTAATTAAGAAGTCAGCTGTATCAAAACGTTTGTAATCGTATTCATAATTGGTAACCAACAAATTTCTAAAGAGCTTCCTCAAAGCTAAGCTCTGGGCACAAGCTTATTCATGAGCGCTGTGTCGTATCAGAAGAGAGAGAAGAAGACAGACAGACAGACGGGTGTCTGTCTGTCTCTGTCTGTCAGGAGAGACAGGAGGAGAACACAGAGAGAGAAGACAGACAGAAGAGAGAGAAGAGAGAGAGAAGAGAGAGACAGACACAGAGACAGAGACAGAGACAGAGACAGACAGACAGACAGAGAGAGAGACAGAGAGACAGAGAGACAGAGACAGTGACAGAGAGACAGAAAGAAGCGCTGCAATTCAGCACACGAAGCTGAACATAAATACAGCGCTGGTTTGAAGTATCTAAAAGACGTTGAGCTAACTTGGAAAGCTATAATACGCATTTATGGATGTGAATTTTAGTTTGATATTAAAAATTAAATTAAACATAAAAACAGGTTATTTTTTAATATTTCAGTTAAAGTAGTTTAATCCACATAATTTTCTTGCGCGGTTTTTGTAATGATTAACGCTCAGTTTCATTTTAACCAATATAAAAGGTATTCTTCATCCAATATTCCATCTCTACTTGGTTGTGTCACGTTTTCCTGAACTGCGCCAAAAATTACTTGACCCGATGACTCGGTTTAAGGTAGCAGAACGATTAAACGTTTTCGCTTACCACAACAGACGTGACGTAGAAATCTTACAATAGGCCAACCTAGCAACTTATTATGTAACTTGTACAATTTACCTTGGAACAATAGATTGATTTGATTTGATTTGAAACGAATTCCTGTCATTAACTTCCTTTTATGCAAAACTGATTCTAAAGTTTAATTTCTTCCTTTTTTAAAATTTTCCCCAATAAACTGGAATTTTCTAAAAAAAATT
>JACEVL010003360.1:0-18168 GCA_020284085.1 Aporrectodea caliginosa
TAAAGAAAATATATTATATTATTATTATTATTATTATAAACCATTTATAAATGGACGGCTCTACCTTTATATTCATCATGAAACATAATCAGTGCACGGCTCAACCCTACTTTTCACGGTGAAACATTAATCAATGTGCATCACTCCGTTACTTGAAACCTTGCCACAGTAATCAGTGACGGGAAGAACCTTCCTATTCATGACGAAACATCAGTAAGTGAAGAGCTAAACCTTGCCTTTCACGATGAAACATGATGAAACAATAATCATTGGGCGGAAATAAGTAACTCTTGATCATGAAAAATTAATTAATTGGTCAGCTCCACCTAACCTGGATGGCTCTACCTTACTTTTCATGATAAGACATGATGAAACAATTAACCGTTGGACGGCAATAGGTAACTGTTCTTCATGAAACATTAATCAGTGCACGGATCAACTTTACTTTTCATTAATCATTGAAGGGCCCTACCTTCCGATTCATTATGAAACATTAATAATTGGACGGCTCTACTTTACTTTTCATGATGAAACATTAATCAGTGAGCGGCACTACGCTACATTTAATCATGAAACACTATTCACTGAAGGACCCTGCATCCTAATTCATAATGAAACGTCATTCGGTGGAGGGTTCTACTTCACTTTTCACGATGAAACATGATGAAACATTAATCGTTGGACGGCAATAGGTAACTGTTCATCATGAAACATAAATCAGTGGTCGGCTACACCCAACATCTTTGATGAAACTTTAATTGGGGGATGACGATCAAACATAATGAAACATCAATCACTGGACGGTTCTAGGTTTCTCTTAATCACAAAACATTAATCAGTCGACGTCTCCTAAATACCTCTCATCATGAAACCTTAACCACTGGCTTAATCAATGAGAGTGTTTTCCTTACTGTATTTGAACACTTGTTATAGCGCCCCTACCAGATTTCCCATTCAGAGCGCTCCTGACTACTGCGCGAACGCTGAATCGGAGTTTCACGCCGAAGCGCATGAGCAATTGCGAGTGAAGGACTTGCCCAGGGTCCCTACGCGGCGACTTTGAGGTGGATTCGAACCCGCAACCCTCCAGCTGCAAGGCACCGAACATACCGCTAAACCACCGCGCCCCAGTTGTATTGTGACTTACAGACTTACTCACTGCCTACATGATTGAGTGAGTGAAACACTGACATAATTTAAGCAGCTGGACGTTCTTTCGTTACTACTCATGGTTGAACATTAATCAGTGGTCGGCTCTAAGCTACTTTTCATGAAGTAACGTTAATCATTGGACGGCTCTGCCTTGCTTTCCGTGATGGACCATTAACCAGTGCACGGATCAAACATAGTGCTCATGATGAAACATTAATCAATGGGCGTCACTCAGTTACTTGTACCGGTAATGATGCCACTGTAATCAGTGACGGGAAGTACCTTCCTATTCAATATGAAACATCAATCGGTGGAGGGCTCTACCTTACTTTTCATGATAAAACATGATGAAACAATTAATTGTTGGACGTTCATCATGAAACATTAATCAGTGCACGGTCAAACCTTACTCTTTATGGTGAAACATTAATCAGTGCACGGTCAAACCTTACTTTTTATGGTGAAACATTAATCAGTGCACGGTCAAACCTTACTTTTTATGGTGAAACATTAATCAGTGCACGGTCAAACCTTACTTTTTATGGTGAAACATTAATCAGTGCACGGTCAAACCTTACTTTTTATGGTGAAACATTAATCAGTGCACGGTCAAACCTTACTTTTTATGGTGAAACATTAATCAGTGCACGGTCAAACCTTACTTTTTATGGTGAAACATTAATCAGTGCACGGTCAAACCTTACTTTTTATGGTGAAACATTAATCAGTGCACGGTCAAACCTTACTTTTTATGGTGAAACATTAACCAGTGGTGGGCTGCACCTTGCATTTTATGATGAAGCATTATTCACTGGACGAATCGACCTCACTTTTCATGATGGAACAATCTGAAACAGTAATCATTGGACGACTCAACTTAACCCCTCATCATTAACAATTAGTAAAGGAACGGCTCTACCTTTATATTCATCATGAAACATTAATCAGTGCGCAGCTCAACCTCACTTTTCACGGTGAAACATTAATTAATGGGTGGCACTCCGTTACTTGCAACTTTGCCACAGTAATCAGTGACGGGAAGAACCTTCCTATTGATCACGAATCATCAACAAGTGAAGAGCTCAACCTTATCTTTCATGATGAAACATGACGACACTATAATCATTGGGAGGCAATAATTTACTCTTGCTCATGAAACATTAATCAATTGGTTGGCTCCATCTCTAACCTGGATGGCTTTGCCTTGCTTTTCGTGATGAAACTTTAGTCAATAGGCGGAACTACGTAACTGTTAATGATGAAACATTAATAATTGAAGATGAAACATTAATAATTGAAGGGCGCTACCCTAAGATTCATTATGAACACTAATCAGTGGAGAGCACCACCTTGCTTTTCATGACAAAACATGATGAAACATTAATTGTTGGACGGCAATAAGTAACTGGTCATCATGGCACAATAATCAGTGAACGGCTCTACCTCACTCTTCATGATGGAGCGAGCTGAAACATTAATCAGTGGTCGGCAGCAACTCACTTTTCATGACGCAACAAGCTGAAACAGTAATCATTGGACGACCCAACTTTACGGCTCATCATGAACTATCAATCAGTGCACGGGAAGTAACTTCTTATTCTTGATGAAACACTAATCAGTAAAGGGCTCTATCTTACTTTTCATGATAAGAGATGATGAAACAATTAATCGTTGGACGGATCAACCTTACTTTTTATAGTGAAACATTAATCAGTGGCCGGCTGCACCTTACCTTTTATGATGAAGCATTATTCACTTGACGACTCGACCTCACTTTTCATGATGGAACAGTCTGAAACAGGAAAAATATAACAGCAAAACCATGTATGATAGAATCTTCGACATTGAATAAAATAGAAGAGAATGCAGAAGACGGGATTATACGCAACATAGCCTACATAGAACAGCCTGCCAACCTGGACATGGTCCTTAAATGGAAGGCTATGAACTGACGTCAACACTCTCTAAGTAGCTTACAGACTATTAACCCAGCGGGAAAATTTTATAATCACAACGTTGTGCGTGTTCTAGCTGAATTAGCTGAATTTTTTACGGTGGCTAGCCGTAAAAAAATTCTCGGCGGTTTTTCGGCCAAGCCGTAAAATTTCCGGCGGCTAATCAGCCTGGAGAAAAATTCGGCGGCTCGGCGGCTATATAATGCAACTTGTATTAATAACGCGCCTTAATAAAACACAGTCTTACTCAAAGGACGCGTTACAAATAAGAAGTTACTTCCCGTGCACTGTTACGCGTCGACGTGTCAAAGGAACATCTGACCCACCTACCTTAGGAATCGTGAGAGTAACATCAATGCTCATGCTCGGAGTGACAATTACAAACGATCTCAGTGCTTCTTCCCATGTCAACAGGATTCTAAGTGCATGCTCTGGTTCGCTCCACGCTCTCAGAGTCCTCAGGGCACACGGTCTCCCTCCGACAGCGCTCCATGAAGTTGCACGTGCAACTACCATCTCTCGCCTTCTCTATGCCTCCCCTGCTTGGTGGGGATTCACCACCGCAAGTGACCGACTAAAACTCCAACGTTTCCTGCAAAGGGCCAAACGACTGGGATACCTTCCTCCTCAACAACAGGATTTAGACCGAATGATGGAAGAAGCAGATGTCAAACTCCTGCTTGCGGTCAACCGGAACTCACAACATGTGCTTAGAGGCCTCTTTCCTCCGACCGTTTGTAGGCCTTATGCTCTGCGCCCTAGACCTCATGAATATGAACTCCCAAAAAAAGATGACCACAATTTCATCTCTAGGGTTCTATATCGTACCATTCGGGATGTTAAGTTTTAACTCTCAATCCTGGCTATAGGCATAAACTTATAGTTTTTAATTTCATTACTTTCATTATCTCATGTAAACAAGTTGCGGTATGTCAACTTTGTATCTTAATAATAAACGAAATCTACTACAATGTACTTAATAATCATAGTACTTAGAGAAGAGATCAGTTGTAAGTTTAGGTTTAAAAATATTAATCGAGGATGATCTGCGGATTGGTTCTGGTAGAGTTCCATTCAGCTGGACCAGCAGCTTCAAACATTCCGCTATGGCGGCGACTTGGGGTATACTATACATGCACCTAATCATACGCTCGACGGATACCTTTGGATGCATTTGTGCTCCTCATCCGCCAGCAACCGATAAGACCCGCGCTTCTGCCCGCGGGTCTCAACAAATTGCGTTTTAAATGTAAATAAATGAGCGTCTTCACTGCGTTGCTAGGCAACACGCATTATGACGTCGTAGGATGTTATAACTGTTTTACCGGTGAAAGACATAATTATTCTGGCTTCCAGATGTCCAGTTTACACATTTCAACTTAAAATCCCTCAAACTTCCAAGTAAAACGAGAGAAATATATAGCGATTCCAGATCCTGACATCCGCAGCAAATCAATGGTATAAAAAACGTGATCTAACGAGTTCGAGTTTCTTGTAAATACTTTAATAAACGAAAATATTATTATTAATATTATTAAAACTCTAAGAGAGAATCCATCGACTGACTGTTGTTACGTCATCCTCCTGTCTTTCATGATGAAGCATTATTCAGTAAGTAAGTAAGTAAGTAAGTAAGTAAGCAAGTAAGTAAGTAAGTAAGTAAGTAAGTAAGTAAGTAAGAATATCTTTATTTGACTACCAGCAAACGCATAGTAGCTTACAGAAGAAAGAAATAATAAAAACATTTATGCAAAGTCATATGACATTCTCAACATTCTCATAATTTTGATTTTGTTTTGATTTTGTTTGTTTGTTTTAAATCTTGTACTTCAATGTTTTGTTATTGAGTTATTTGGCTATGATTTAGCCCTAACATTGTTATTTAAGTTGAATTTTCTATAACTATATGATCATAAAAATCGTCTTGCCATCAGTAAATGTAATCAATCAATCAATGAAACTTCAATCAATCAATCAATGAAACTTAATATAGCGCCCCTTCAAGATATCTACTCAGAGGCGAATATGGAAAAGGGGCAGCCCTGCAATAGCGGATTATTTTATCCTTTAGGGCTGTCCTGTTGACGGAATCAGCAGATTAACATTTTTTTTAAATGACTGATTGTTAATTAATTGTGCTGTTGTTGATTCAATAAACGGCTGATTGATTGATTGATTGATTGATTGATTGATTGATTGATAATCAAACTTATTTTTGCAAAGGCATCAATTCTAGGTTGGGTGAGATCATGTGGCCTGGGTCGCGTATTGTATGGAGTGACCTTACGGGGAGGGAGGAGGTCGTGAAGGACGTGGCAAGGGTTTAAGAGAATTGAACGGAAAAGAGCAGAATCAGCTCTAGAACAGTGTTTGTCAAAACTAGGAACATCGGCAGGAACGAAGCCTGAAAGGGTCAAATTTCTCAGAATGCCGTTAAGGCGTTTACGTTCCCCTACAGTGGCAAATCTCCACCAAACAGAGGAGGCATAAAGTAGCCGTGCGAGGGTATAGTAGCTCTAACAACGTCAAAGAGACGTTGACCGTGGAGACCTTGGGCTACCAAAACACGTAGCGCGAACATGGATTTTAGGCGGACTTGCTTTGTAGGTTGCTATTAGCGCCGTGTATTGCAGACTGTCTGTTCTGTTAGATGTTAAGATTTATGTCTTCTGTCATTTGTGTTCTTGTGAATTGTTTCAATATTATTGCATAACTGTACACTGTAACCGGTTGCGTTTGTCAACCGGATTGTTTCAATAAGGAATATTATTATTATTATTATTATTATTATTATTATTATTATTATTATTATTATTATTATTATTATTATTATTAAAATGAACCAACATCTCAAAAACGTCATCGCGTCAGCATCCTCATCCCTATACGCACTATAGCTAGGGATACTGCGCTCACATAGTTTATCGGGCAAGTCTCTACACGAGGTAGCAAAGGCCACCACCATCGCTCGGGTTCTATACGCCTCCCCTGCTTGGCGGGGTTTACCAGCACTATATATATATGTATTCGTTTTATTATAAATTCAAACTCAAGGATGACACACCGCACCCAAGCTCACAGTTACAAACTAGAATGAAAATTAAAGTTATTTAAGTAAACAGAGAGTTGACTTATGGCGTCACAGAGAAATTCGCTTATAAAGGATTCTTGATATGAAATTCTTGTCATCTTTGCGTGGTATATAGTTCGAATTCACTGATGAGAGAAAGAAACTCAACAACCTTGTCAATCGCCTGGGGCGCAGAGGTCTCTTGTAGGACGATAGCCCCGGTGCCATGACAATGGCGGCGGAGGCAGACGACAATTTATTCAAGGCTATACAACAAAACCCTAGCCATGTACTGCGAAAACTGTTTCCCACCACCAGACGAAAGTATTATTCACTCCGACCACGTACACACACAATTTCAATCTCCCTCGTAAAGATTATCGAAATTTTATTTCTAGAATCCTCTATAAAAAAACATTTACCAAATCCTCTGATCGTTTAAATTTTCTTAAAACTCAACCGAAGCACCTTAATCAGACTACTCTTTGCTTGAACGCAGCAATGCATCTGTGTTATTCTGCTATTGCAAATAAACGAATATTTATTGATTGATTGATTGATTGATTGATTGATTGATTGATTGATTGATTGATTGATTGATTGATTGATTGATTGATTGATTGATTGATTGATTGATTGATTGATTGATTGATTGATTGATTGATTGATTGATTGATTGATTGATTGATTGATTGATTGATTGATTGATTGATTGATTCTTCATCATAAAACATCAAACAGTGCACTGCTCAACCTTACCTTTCATGATGAAACATTATTCAGTGTACGGCTGCACCTCACGTTTCCGGATGGAACAAGCTGAAATAGTAATCATTGGACGACTCAACTTAACCCCTCATCATAAACTACTAATCAATCGACGGCTCTACCTTTCTATTCATGACAAAACATCAATCAGTGGACGGTTTTAGCCTTTTAGGTTTCCCTTAATCATTAAATATCAATCAGTTCGAAGTCTCTAAATAACTTCTCGTGTTGAAACATTAATCACTGACTGAATGCATGAGAGAGTGAGTAGTTTCCTTACTGACTTAATGACTGTCTAAATGACTGAGTGAGTGAGCCAATGACTAATTTACTTAGTAACTGATTCAGGGCATAAATGAGTCAGCCAGTGAGCCACTTACTAGCTTGCTTAGTGGCTGCTTAACAGACGAATTAATAGACTGACTTCCTGACTGACGGAGTGTGTGACTTGGACCTGACTAACTTACTCAGAGAAAGATCAACGGATTGAAAGCCTGAATGATGGAGAGCGTGAGTGGGACACTGACTAATTATCGACTGAACGACAGTGTGAATGATGGAGAGTGTGAGTGAAACAATGACTAATTATCTAGTGACTGATCAACTGACTGCCTGCTTGACTAATTGACTGACTAATTTACTTCAATGATGGAGTGTGTGAGTGGAATACTGACTAATTTACTCAGTGATTGATGAACCGACTGACAATCTGAATGACTGAATGAGTCAGCCACTAACTTATTTACTTAGTGACTGATCAACGGCATTTCTACCTGAATGACTGAGTCTCTGACTGATCAACAGACTACCTGACTGAATGAACGAGTGAGCCACTGACTAATTTACAGAGTGACTAATCAAGTGACTGACAACCTGAATGACCGAGTGAGAGAGCCACTGACTAATTTAATTCACTAATGACTGATCCTCTGCATTTCAACCTGAATGACTGAATGAGTGCGTCTCTGACTAACTTACTTACTGACTGATCAACAGACTGCGTGTGTGAAGCACTGAATGAGTGAACCAGTGATTAAATTGCACGGTGACTGACCATCTAAGTAAGTATATCCTTTATTAAATATCTGACTGACAACTTGAATGGCTGAGAGAGTGAGCCACTGACAAATTCACTTATTGACTGATAAACTGACTAACTGCCCAAATGAAGGAGTGACCCACTGACTAATTTACTAAGTGACTGATAATTTGAGTTATTTGACTGCCTGACTGAATTAACGACTGACCCACTGACAACTATACTTAGTGACTGATACACTGACTGACTGCCTGAATGACTGACTAATTTACTTAGTGACTGATCATCTGACTGACTGTCTGAATGAATGAATGTACCTCTGCATGTCACTTTTCTTAGTGACTGATTAACTGGCTGCCTGCCTTAATCACTGAGTGACCCACTCACTAATTGACCGAGTGCCTGATCATCTCGCTGACTACCTGAATGGCTGAGAGAGTGAGCCACAGACTAGATGACTTATTGACTGATCAACAGGCTGACTACATCAAAGACTGCGTGAGTGGGCTACTGACTAATTTACCCAGTGACTGGTCAAATGACAGACTAACGGAATGACTGAGTGAGTTAGCCACTGGCTTTTTGAGTTAGTGACTAATCAATCAGTGTCTACCTGAATGCCTAAGTGAGTCTCTACTTTTTTGACTGATAAACTAAGTGACTACCTGAATGGCTGAGTCTGAGAGCCACAGACTATTCTACTCAGTGAATGATCAGCTGACTGACTGCCTGATTGACTGATTGAGCGAGCTACTGCCAACTTTATTTGGCGACTGATCATCTGACTAACTGAATGAGTGAGCTACAAGCCAATTTTCTTAGTGACTGCATGATCAGCCGACTGATTGCCTGAATGACTGAGTGAGACACTGGCTAATTTTCTTAGTGACTGATCAACTGAAAGACCAGCTGAATGACTGAGAGTGAGCCACTGAATAATTTACTCAGTGACTAATAAACCAGCTTACTGCCTGAATGGCTGAGGGAGTTATTCACTGATTAATTGATTTAATGATTCATCAACTGACTGGCTACTTGAATGAATGAGTGAGCCACTGACTATAACACTTAATGATTGACCATCTGACTGGCTACCTGAATGACTGAGTGGGTGAACCTCTGCCTAATTTACTTGGTGACTGATCAACTGACTGACTGGCTGAATGACTGATTGAGCGAGCCACTGAATAATTTATTAGTGACTGATCAACTGCATGACTCTTTGAACTGCTGAGTGAGACACTGGCCAATTTACTTAATCACTGATCAACCTACCGACTACCTGAATGACCCAGTGAGTGAGCCACTTACAAATTTACTTAGTGACGGATCGAAAGACTGCCTGACTGAATGACTGGGTGATTGAGCCACTGACTAATTAATTCACTTAGTGACTGATGAACTGACTGACCTACGTCAGCTTAACGAACGAGTGAGTGAGCCAATGACTGATTTACTTAGTTACTGATCAACTGGTTGACTAAGTGAATGAATAATTGAGCTACTGACCAATAGTCTTAGTGGCAGATTCCTCAAGACGTAGGTTGAGGTCACCAACGACGACCGACCAGCTGCGTGTTGTGTAAAGCGAACTGTTCCAGTAATGAGGTAAGTTCGCTGAAGAATGCAGGCGTCCGTGGTGTTGAGCCCGGTCGGTAGCTGGCAAGCAGGGTCGCCGGGCCGCGAGACGACGTGACAGACACAGCCAGGTGACAGGTTTGTCGCGCAGCGTTATCTTTTTAGTGCGGAGGCGATCTCGGTGGTAGATGATGATACCCCCACCTCAACGATCCGGATCAGAAGAATCGGACCTCCAGCAGTCCAAAAGGGAATAGCCAGGAGGAGTTGATCGGCGAACTGAGACGTCCGAAGGCGATGAGTGCCAGGACTCCGTTACGGATAGGAGATCAAGAGCGTTAGGCAGTACTGGCGTCAGACACCGCAAGGTACTTAGTCCTCACGGAATGGATGTTCCACGTTGCGATGCGCAGGCCAGTCGAAGACGAGGGAGAAGCGGCCGAAGGAGAAGAAGAATTAGGTCGACAGCGTGACGAGGCGCTTCCACGGGCGACTGAAGGGCGCCAGAGCCCGACACGATACACTATCTTGCGAACAACGCGTATAGGCCTACTATAGAGGAGGATGGGCGCTTGTATCAAGAGATCGAAGTAGGTCGTTGTTGTACACTTTCGAAGGCGGCGTAGCCATCATGAAAATCAAGTCCAAATATCGCCAAAGTCAACGAAAAGTTAGTACATATGAGGACCGACAAGGCGGCGATCCAAAACGAGAATTAGAAATTAATAATATAGCCTAAGTCCTATAAATCTACCGTGAAACCGTAGAAAATAAATCCAAAACAGCCGTATCATGCCGGTGTGTCAACACTCCGAAGCACCTCTTGCTTCATTCGTTCGTTCATTCAATCGTTCGTTAATCCAGTAAGTCAGTCAATCAGTCAGTCAGTTAGTCAGTCAACAACTCAGCCAGCCATTAGTCAGCCAATCACCCAGCCAGTCAAGCAGCGGGTCAGAGTCAACCGGTAACCGTTAGCCCTTCAGCCAGCCAACCAACAATCCATTCAGCAATGATGGGTAACTAATCGATTAGATTCTAAGCGATTAGCTAATCGATTATATAAGCAACTAATTCCAATTCTAATCGATTTGCTGTCACCGGATCCTAATTATAATTCTAGTTATTCGCAATTTTTTAGCTAATTCTAATCGATTAGATAAGCAACTAATTCTAATTCCGGTCGATTAGCTGTCGCCGGATCCTAATTATAATTCTAGTTATTCGCAAATTTTTAGCTAATTCTAATCGATTAGATTTTTAAAAATTATGTTAATAATGAGTTAGGAACTGCTGTCACACTTTATCGTACTTGATTCAGTCAATGCGACCTATTTCTGAAGTGGAAACTGAAGGTTTTCGTAAATTTAATAAGAGTTGCAGCCCCACGATATCCTATGCCACCAAGGATAAGTTAACCATGCTAGCTAAAGAGACTACAGTAACTTGCTGGTGTAGCTTGCTGGACTTTGATTAAAATTTGACAAATTCATGAAGCAAATATATGTGTGTGTGAATTATCGAAATCTATTCTAATTGCTAATTGATAAGCCGTTCCATTATCAACACCGCCACTATCTCATCATCGTCATCATTGTCGCCATCGTTATCATCGTCGTCGTCATCAGAATCATCACCACCACCTCTACTCTCACCACCGCATTATCACCATCGCTACCATCATCATTGATCATCATCTTTATCAATCATTATCGTCGTCGGCAAATCTCGGCATCATTATGGTCATGGAATTCAATAATCAGTCTCTGTACTCAACAGCGCGTCTGTTGCAATGGTGCATTTTCGGACTTAAGAGCAGTTGATTATGGACTCCCGCAGAGGTCTACAATACAATACAGTACAACAGAACTGATCTTTGATGTCGCCCTTCTTCCAAAGGTGGCGCTAGGCTCAGAAGTGCCACACGCCTCGGCGGCGCAGAAGCAATTATATTGCAAAGCAATTGTGCGCGAAGGACTTGCTCAAGGTCCCTAGTCTCCCTACGCGGACGGCTTGAGGTGGATTCGAACCTGCAACCTTCCGGCTGCAAGGCACCGAACATATCCCTACACCACCGCACCCCACTAACCTAATTCTAACCTCGGCCCTTTACTCTTCCTCATCTAGATATAAACGACTTCCCTAATGTATCACCTATCATGTTTCTCTAGACCTCTTTTCTCGTTCGCAACTTCTTGACGACTCCGCAATAGCTGCCAGAAATTCGGGCGCTGAAACTCAGCGGAGAATCGTTCGGCAAATTATCACAATTCCCTCCAGAGGGAGCGCTTCTGATTGATTCAGAAATTCTTATAGGGCTACATGACAAACTACATCTGGTCGCCGAGGCTACAACGATCTCAAGGTTGCTTTTATGCGGCGCATGCTTGGTGGGACCTAGCGTCAGCAGTCGAACGCATTAGATTCGAACGGTTTCTTGCAAGGGCTGTGCGCTTGGGTTATCTCCCATGTGGCACAGCTACCATCGAGGAGCGCGTCTCATAAGCTGAAGACCGTCTCCTCCAGTCCATCATTTAGATTGAGACGCACGTCCTACGCCGCTTCTTTCTGCCACCTGTGCGGCGACCCTACGCTCTCCGCCTCCGTGCACGGGCACATGACTTCGTACTTCGCCAAAAGACTCAAAGAATTACATACCTATTACCTAGAGTTCTATATAAGAATATTCTCAAGCCATCCCGTTGACTCCAAATCTCAATACCTCCAACAGTTATTTTTCTCTCTCTCTCTTAAATTATAGTAGCTTTTGTGAGATTACCGTTTCGAAGCGGTGTGTCTTGCTGCTTGGTGTATAATAAACGAATATAATATTATATATACATATATTCATATATATAATTTTTATATGGATGCATGGAAAGATTAATAGATAGACAGATAGATATATGGACAACAGACAGACAGACAGATAGATAGACTGAATAGAATAGAATAGAATAGAAGAAAATAGAACTGATTATATGCCTTAAAGTAACGGCTCTATAGAAATTTCAGATTATATTGGATTAAATAGTGGTTAGAAGAAACTCCTAACGTCAGTGAGTTGTTTAGGCCATTTATACACTTATATGGAGCCTGACAGGTCTCCAGTAATAAGTGGAGCCTAAACACTTCATACTGTAGGCCTACTCTTGACGCAATTTAAAGTTTAGTCCTTATCTGCAGCTGTGTGAACCGAAGTCTACTATCTAGCAATTATGTCAATTAGGACAAAGTCATTACTTTAATTGTTAATTAGGTCTATTAGGTCCATTGCGTGGGCGTCTTTAATATGTGTAGGGTTAAAGGTCATCTGCCCTCGTAGCCTATGTCATCGTGTCCAGGGCTACCGACAGAAATTCCGGGCCCCTAGGCAGAGCAGTCACGGGCCCCTAACTATCCTTAGACTTTATAAGAACATTTTAAAAAAACTTAAATAATAATAGTGTGGGTACAACCCTACAAAATTATATTTATATATATGCAACTATTGTAGTTAAGTGTCCGTAATATTGTATTTTAAAAGACATCAATCATAAACTTTGTATAACTGATTATAATATTTTTCGTAAGTTGATTGCTGGGCCCAGCCCGGGCCCCTAAAGTCGCCGAGGCCCCTAGGATTCCCCTCCCGACCCCCCTCCGGCAGGCCTGATCGTGTCCCTGATGTAGAGGGTTCAAGTCTCTCCTCGACAGTTGATTTCGAATGCGCCTCTGCTCATAAGCGACCGTCCATCGATGCATTTACGAAAAAGGCGCTATAGAAGCTTAGAGATTAGCTTATATATAAGAGCTTAGATTTAATGTATATATTTTGCACCAGAGAGCTAGATATCTAGACTCCTGATGTAGCGCCTTTTCGGTACCTAAGAAAGGCGTTCAATTAAATGAGTACCTATTTGCATCACAATTAAGTTAATGTATTGTTGTTCGACTTTACAATGAAATCCTGATTGCAATTGAAGGATCGTAATAAGTGTCTTAAAACAATGACAAACGTATAAATATCTACCTATCGACGTCAACGGTCTTCGATGACATAAGATGTTGTTGAACTGTCTGAATCCATCCACCTACCGAATGGGAAACTAACTCCTTCGCTGCTTCATACTCAGTTGGTGCCGTCCGAAGCCTCGATAAAGGAGGAAAGCGACGCATACGAATGCTATAACGAATGCTCTGGATGAAAGAAAGAAAGAATGAATGAATAAATGAATGGACACAGCGCTGTAAAGCTGAAACTACACAACCCGCAGATGTTAAGCTGAAACTACGCAATCATCTGCTATGACAATTTAAAAACGGGAAAGTGTATTTTAGCGTATTGAATTACTCGCCCGTTGTAGCATTGTTATTTTCATCGATAAGATACACCTTCTACATACTTTGGCGAGAATCCTTTTCATCGATCTGGCTTCTATTTAGGAACGAATTCGTTTAAGCAATTCAGCTTCCATTTAGGCTAAGCAGGAATTATTTTTCATCAGAATAACTTCTATTTAACAAAGAATTATTTTTCATCAATCCAGCTTCTATTTAAGCAAGATTCTTCTCATCAATCCTACTTCTAGCAAGATTCTTCTCATCAATCCTACTTCTATTTAAGCAAAAATTATTTTAATCAATCCGACTTCCATTTAGCAAGAATTCTTTTCGTCAATCCAACTTGTATTCGAACAACGCTGAAACCCATG
The DNA here is from genome assembly GCA_020284085.1 of Aporrectodea caliginosa. Taxonomy (NCBI): domain Eukaryota; kingdom Metazoa; phylum Annelida; class Clitellata; order Crassiclitellata; family Lumbricidae; genus Aporrectodea; species Aporrectodea caliginosa. The sequence continues at coordinate 14,254 of JACEVL010003360.1, forward strand.
CAATGGACAATAATTAAATACGCTAAAATACACTCTTAGGCTACCTAAAAACGTTTCCTATGGTGATATTGTTTAATTGCGTTTAGGCCTAATCGCGGGGATATCAATTATTATTCTTTCAAATCGCCGTACGGCTGCCGTCAACGATCCTAATAGTCACCAGATGTATCTAGTACAATTGATATTAACATGAAATCCATTTTAGCTCTATTTTAGACGTCTTTTAAACGATCCAGTTTCTGCTATTGATGTTTGAATTCTGACAACACTTTTGGGGTGGAGGTCCTGATTTACTAAGTTGCTCCGAACGTCATCGAATTTTAGTATTTTACTCAATGATACCTCGCACCGAAAGTAGTAAAACGCATTCGCGACTTGCGGAAACGATCCTAAGATTATTTAGTCCTACAATGTTTTTAGATTCTATAAAACCATGGTTTATCTCTTGCACCATGTATAAATCGCAATGCAAAGGTAGCAATGTTTTCACATTTACCGCGAGTCACGTGATATGAAGGATACGGTGCGGGTCAACACCTTTTGCAAATTTTATAGCGCAACCTAAACAGCGCTGTGTGAAGACGACGTCGAAAATACTGTTATAATATTATAGGCTAATTATTATGCAGTTAATCATTGTATTGTGTTTATAATTTAATTCTATGACGACTGTTAGGCCTACTATCATTACTTGTTTTTGTCAATTCTCGTTAATGTTAAGGAAAACAGTTTATTTCTTGTCCTGATATAGAATGGCTGATGTCTATGCATTTAATTTGTAGTCCTCTATGGACCCCCTCCCCCCATGCATAAATTATATAAGACTTGTGACCTACTTGTGCTGAATTAAATACTTAGTTAAATTAAATACTAAATAAAATACCTGCACTGCATTAGTTTTAACTTTTCTTTTTGGCCGTGCTGGAGTCGGGAGCACCTCTGAGTAGTTACCTTGAAGAGGTGCTATATAAATCTCCTGAATGAATGAATGAATGAATGAACTTGTGACATGCAGATGTAGGCCTAACTGTTACCTGCAATGCATTTGTTAAGAAACACGTGTGCATTCATTCATTCATTCATTCAGAGCATTTATATAACGCCTCTTCAAGGTAACTACTCAGAAGCGCTCAAATGAATGAAGAGAATGATTTCATTTATATGATCAGATTCTTGTTCTGGATTCAAGCTTTATGGCAGCATGCTGTCACACTTAACCACTTCTCTGTGGCATCTGTTAACAATTAATAATAATAGCTATTCTTTAATGAAGCGCCTGACAAACGCACTCCGTTGTACAAGTAGGCCTACATGTTATGACGATTAAACAATTCACAAGAACACTAATCGCAGAAGACGTAAATCAACAAAGTTGCAGCCAGAAATGCGCATGCTCATTGTACTTTTGCTGTCACCTAGAGAATGAAGGCATGAGCTAAACCCAGGGGGCCATGCGAGAATCGAACCTGGTCCATGAAAACTTCAGGCAAGAGTGTTATCCTTTATACTATCCCACTCCCTGGATCTCCTGGCAGAAGCGTAGATGCACCTGACTTGCAATTTTTCCTCGAAGATTGGAACCCATACACAATGGTTGTGTAAGAACACTTGGATAATGTCCCAAGTTATAAGGTTTGCAAACTCAGCTATAATGAGTACACTGACCGAATTAAGGGGGGGTGCTAAGGGTGCTGCACCGGGCCCGCAGTTGTTAGGGGCCCACATTTTATAAATTATGTGCGTGGTGGACCGGTGGTCGTCAGAGGGGGCCTTTCGAAGGTAATCGCCGCACCCGGGCCCGCACTAGCCTTAATACGGCCCTGCGTACGCTGTCGGTGGGAAGATGAGACCGTGAGGGAGAGGACTGGCCACCCGCCCTCTAATGCCGTGGCTAAGAAAATGAAGTCGCTAGAACCATATCCCTGGCTATCTTAGAGCTAGGGACTGCTCCTCCTCTCCTTTTTCTTATTCCTATTATTATGGTAGTGATATTTCACCCATTGACACTAAACATCTTCGATGTCACACCGCCTCGTTACACCAAAACCAGCTACCTGTTGTTTAATTAATAGGACAGGCTGAAGTTCGGTAGAAAGGTTGAGCGACGTCAAAACAATGGTAACTATGATGTTGGTCCAATTAGTCATATATTCAACAAACTGAAAGCGACGGGTGTGACGCACAAGTTGGGTTGGTCTACGTGTGCGAAAATTGGGAAAGGGGTGGGTAGGCCGGAAGAGAATTTACGAAACCATATATTTCGTGCAAAAAGACATGTGAAGGTGTGTGTGGGACGAGGTCTTACACTCTTGAGTTTAGTTCTCCTGAGATGATTTATAACTTACATCGTCATCGAAAAGATTATGATAAATAGGTAAATACAATGTCAATGGATGGGCGGACCTTAAGCTTCTTAGTGCAGGTAACCAAGGTAGAAAAGGTGAATCATGCGGATGGATGGATAGGACGATGGATGGATAGATGGGTGGATAGCTGGATGTATGGATGGGTGGGTGGGTGGGTGGGTGGGTGGATGGATGGATGGATGGATGGATGGGTGGGTGGATGGATGGATGGATGGATGGATGGATGGATGGATGGAGTAAGTTGGTGGATGGATGGATTGGTGAATTGGATGGATGGATGGATGGATGGATGGATGGATGGATGGATGGATGGATGGATGGATGGATGGATGGATGGATGGATGGATGGATGGATGGATGGATGGATGGATGGATGGATGGATGGATGGATGGATGGATGGATGGATGGATGGATGGATGGATGGATGGATGGATGGATGGATGGATGGATGGATGGATGGATGGATAGCTGGATGGATGGATGGATGGATGGATGGGTGGGTGGGTGGGTGGATGGATGGATGGATGGATGGATGGATAGCTGGATGTATGGATGTGGATGGATGGGTGGGTGGGTGGGTGGATGGATGGATGGGTGGGTGGTGGGTGGGTGGGTGGATGGATGGATGTATGGATGGATGATGGATGGATGGATGGATGGATGGATGGATGGATGGATGGATGGATGGATGGATGATGGATGGATGGATGGATGGATGGATGGATGGATGGATGGATGGATGGATGGATGGATGGATGGATGGGTGGGTGGGTGGATGGGTGGATGGATGGATGGATGGATGGATGGATGGATGGATGGATGGATGGATGGATGGATGGATGGATGGATGGATGGATGGATGGATGGATGGATGGATGGATGGATGGATGGATGGATGGATGGATGGATGGATGGATGGATGGATTGGATGGATGGATGGATGGATGGATGGGTGGATGGATGGGTGGGTGGGACGCATGGGAGCGGATGAATGGATGGATGGGTGGACGGACGAAGTGGATGATTTGATTGGATGGATTTGGGACGGACGGACGGACGGACGGACGATGGACGGACGGACGGATGGATGGACGGATTTGACAGGATCGGATGGATGGACGGATGGATTGACGGACGGATTTGGATGGATGGATGGATGGATGGATGGATGGATAGATGGATGGATGGATGGATGGATTAGGATGGATTGATTGATTTGATGGATGGATTTGGATGGATGGATGGATGGATGGATTTGGATTGGATGGATGGATGGATTGATGGATGGATGGATGGATGGATGGATGGATGGATGGATGGATGGATGGATGGATGGATGGATGGATGGATGGATGGATGGATGGATGGATGGATGGATGGATGGTGATGGATGGATGGTGGATGGATGGGTGTGGATGGTGGTGATGGATGATGATGGAGATGGATGGATGGATGGATGGATGGATGGATGGATGGATGGGATGGATGGATGGATGGATGGATGGATGGATGGATGGATGATGATGGATGGATGGAGGAGATGGATGG
>JACEVL010003361.1:0-24753 GCA_020284085.1 Aporrectodea caliginosa
GGCAACAAAGGCCGTCGACGGAAATCGTTTTGAAGAGTTCTCGCAGTTCCTGTGGCATAAAAAGCTGGCGATAAGAAGCAGTTGCTAAATTTATAGCGACGAAAGAATGCGTGATAAAGGTGATCGTTGTATTATCTTTTGCTTGTCGACATCTTCTGACTGTAAAAACCGATTGCGCCGCCTTCATAAACATATATTTTTCCATTGACAGAGGTAATTTCTGTTCAACTACTTAACAAACGAGGGTGATTAGCATCTTTATCTGGTTCTTCAGACTGGCTTCACCCGGTGGGAGACAGTTTTACATTTATAAATAGTTGTTCTGAACCCGCTCCTCCCTACTGCAAGGACACTCCCCCATTCCCTGCGTCCCAGACAGCATGACCAAATTGTCCCACGTGCGGGTAACTTAATGAGGAAAAAGGTTGATTTTAGCAAGAATGCTTTATAATACTTAATTTCGTGTATAAACCAAATAAAGGTTTCAACCTCTTCCTTGGATGAGCATAATCACACAACTAGGGCAGCAACTGCTTAAGGCTAAGCCCATCTTTCAGGTTACACAGGCTTTGGACCACCAGAGCATAAGACAGTGGGAGTAATGTTTCCATCCTGTGAGTTATTTCTGCTTCGTAACAGACAAAGGTGATTAGCATCGCCCTCCTATTATCAAGTCTTCGGACTGGCACTACCCGATTGGATGCAGTTCTCCGTTGTTTACTAACTGTAAAAGTCGACCTTACCCTATAAGAGGAGATTGTATTCTATTGACGATTGAATAGATCCAGAGTTTAACGACATCTTATGGCAACAAAGGCCGCTGGCATCGACAGAAATTAAGACGAGCAGTGCATTATGGAAGATCTTAATGAAGTTCTGGAATCTTGCGGCAAACTCCATCAGCTCGACCTCCACTGAAACATGATCGTTACTCTCAGCATTTGATCCAGTGTTCGAGGACATCTTATGACTAGCATGTATGAAGTTGTCGTTACGCTTTAAGCACTTCTATAAATCAATGGCAAAATACGCTGTCGATAGAATTAGCTTGGAATCGCCTGCTATATTCATAAAAGACCTGACTAATAATTCAAAAGATGGGGTTCGCGATGGTCAGAAGGTTAGCTTCGTTAGCTGCTAGTTCAGAGGTTATGGCTTCAACTCCCTCCAAGGAAAGAAATTCGATTCGTGATTGTGGTTCCATCTGCAACCCCTTGCCTACTCAGCTATAAGAAGTGCACTCAGTGTAGACTGTCGTTGGGAAGAACAGAGAGCGAGGGAGAGGTCTGCCCACCCTCCATCTTAATCCGATGCTAAGACAAGTGAAGTTTGTAACATTTTATGCGCATGGGCGTATCTTTGTATTGTAACGGTGGTGATGGGTCACCATCACTCTTAAAAGTGGTGATGACAGTTTTTGTTGAACGTCGCCCTCCTCCTTTATCCAGATTGGAAGTGGCACAGCTCGTGATTTTTTAAATCCTTTATTGGATAATCAATAACGTGGCAACCACAACCATAGTTTGAATGGCAGTGGCGAAGTTACACACATGATGGTGATTTTAGAAGTCCTTTAAAATATGAGGCTGATTTTTTTAAAGACCTTTATTTTTTAAGGAATCACGTGGCAACGGCCGGGAACCGTGTCTCCCTTGAAACATTATCGTTGCGCTCAGCAGTGGTTCCGATATTGAACATCATGCTATGGATACCAGGACCGTAGACGTCGTCCTCTCCTTTTCCAGTCTTGGGATTGTCACTACGTGGTTTGTGCAAAGTTAACGTTATGCTTAAAGTACTTTCTGTAAATCAATGGCGGTTAGGGTGGAGGAAGGACTCAGCTTATTTATGATCGTCTGCTACAAAATACACGATTCATCAGTCACAGGCTTTGGGTGCGTAGTGGTCAGGTGGTGGTTAGCAGGATTAGCCGTCAGTTCATTGGTCACCGGTTCAACTCCTTGACAGGGCGTACATTTGAGATTTTGGATTCACCTGCGAGTCTTAGGCAACTCAGCTGAGGTCGGATCATGGTATGACATGTTCCACTTCCAATGTCTTCATTATCCCTCTGTGACTATCAATAACTCCTCCTCCTCAATTTTCCTCTGATATACAATTACGCCTCTCGTTCAATTCTTTGGTTGTATATATAATTTTTTTTTATTTCTTTGAATGTATTAATCTTGCCATGTACAGTGCTGTGCGTTTGCTAAAGTGCTTCTCAATAAAGGATATACTTACTAACTTACTTACTTCTGTCTTCGTTGAAACCGTTTTCGGTTGGTGTCATACATCAGAGGGCGTTGTTGGAAAGTAGCGAGGGAACTCTGCTGGAAAGGCTTTCGGACCAGATGTTCGATTGCCTGGAAGTTTTCAGCTGGGAGGAGGTCCCTTTGAGTCTGCTTCTTTAGCGGTCCATCTGGAAAGATCTGTGGGAGATCAAGCGTCACGCTTCGTCAGTGAACCTGAACGGCTGATTTGAGACACCGATCTCTTGGCTGACAGTCGAGCACGTTGACCGTTATACTATCGTGGATATAAAAACCATTTCAGCATGTCCGAAATTGTCCATAACAATTCAATGGCACTCAAATGCGTTGCTGACAAAATAATGTAATACGAACGATTATCCAATGTTAGCTGAACCGTTGACGTCGACCTTAACTTACATGTACATTCGATCTGTACGAGAATAATAATATTATGTCACATTCTAGCGACAGTTATTTAATATCGTTTATTTAACGACGCCGTCATATCGACGATGATAGGCGTCGAAATTCATTATTATTTATCACCGCTGAATGTTACATTCTAGCGACAGCTTGGTTGCAGTTTAACGACACTGTGTCATAACAAAGATGATTAGTGTCGCCCTCGTCCTTTCTCCAGGCTTGGGTGGGCACTACCACAGGTAGGGTAGACTAAGTGGCGGAGTTCAGTTTAGCGACAGAACGCGACTGACGACTTTATAAGTTCGAGCGAATCCTTATTAATGGTGTCCAAGAATGGCGTTGCGTTATTGATGGCTTAGCGACATCTAGCGCCGAAAGTTTAATGTTTAATATACTATGAGCCCCAATTTGACACGCGTGCTGTGCTGAACAGGAATCGAATGCAAAGAATGACGCAAAGGGATAACAAGCCGAACTAGTTCCCTTTACATTCGTAATAACAGTGTACTTATTATAGCTGCGTTGGCTAAGGGGTAAAGTGGATCGAACAGCTGATTCTCCTATCCCTTCAGTGACAAGTTAGATTCTGCTTTCCCACACTGAAGCCGCCACACTCCGACGGTGATAGTTTAAGCCTGGTCACGTTACAATACCGTTGAAGTAAGTTTAAGTATTCAGCATCTCATATCACGAAACACACATTCCACACGAAAACAGAATTTGGTCATAGATGTGAATAAACTCTTTAATTACTTTTTAATTATATGAAGCTTTCGTAGAAGAAATCTGCGAATGATGTCCTCAAATGGACGATTAGTTGTTTTCTGAGCAGCAAATTCAGTCATTGCTTCTGAATACGGAAGATTGCAGTCGATACAACATCTGACTTTTAAATATTTTGCAAGAAAATGTCTTCCAAGAATATATTGGCATCTAATGGTGTGACGGTTCAGAACAGATTTACCACTCCAGTTGAAGTACATGTCGTTGACAGTTTTCCCAAATTTCCGAATGTCATAATTCAGCGGTGATAAATAATAACAGAGTGTCTGAAACGCAAGCAAAGACTGTACGTCTTTGTCGAAAAAAGAAACAAAAGGTGGCAACAACAAAACGTTCGTATGTGCAAACGCCTTAAAATCGTTCTTCATTTCTGACTCACGAACAATTCGCTCACATAAGCGCAACACTTCATCGTATTGGCGACACTTGTAAAGGTACAAAGCACGATAACAATCTACTGTGTTGCACTGAATACCAAAGTCATTGCGAATCACATTGCAGAATGATTTAATATTTTCTAAAACATATTCCATCAAAGAATCAATTACTGTTTCTTTAATTATCATGGGATTCACACTTGAAGTCTCGGTTTCTCTCAAAGAATCTGTTCTGCGATAAACGATCTGTCTGGTAGCATTGAAATGAATACCTGACTTCATCAAAGCAATGCATTTCTTCTTTCTTAAAGCCTTCAGATAATCGTCCATAGGATATGCTGAATCTGGTAAATCATGGCAAAAATCTAAACGAGTGTATTTTCTTTCGGCTGATAATACAGTTAAATAATGAGCAAAAACCTTTGATGAAAGACGCAGATCAAGATAAAGCCGCCCGCCAATGTAATGAAGATTACTGTCAGTAATCTTCTTGTGAAGCACACACAATCCAACGATTCTTGCGACATCGTCAATAAACAACAAGCAACCTGCATTCAGTGTTTCCTTGTCATTTTGAGGAGTCTGATCTACGAGAACTGCCGAACAGAAGCGCATTGCTGTTTCGTATTCTGATTTGGTAAAATGGAGTGCAGCGAGATAGGTCAAAGCTGCAGGAGCAATGCCATTCGATTTAGACTCTTCATATTCTAAAGCTTTAATAAGGAACTCTTCTGACATGAGAGACACTAGTTGAAATTCTGAAGGGCTATTTGATCCAGTTAAATGTTCCATGAAACCCATAGCTCGTAGGTATTGAAACCAACTACTCTGTTCTGTATACATTTTCGGAAAGTTATGATGCTGTGTCCTTATTTTAGGGTGAATCAACATAGCTTCGACAAGTTCAACAAAGAGACTGCTCTCCCAAGATATCTCTCCGTAACATAAATCATGTGCAGCATGCAAACTATACAGTACAATGGCATAGTACCTGAAACACAAGAGCTTCTCTATTGCTGGAAGATACGTCATTACACTGTTATGTTTTGGATTACCCCTTGGTTCTTGTTCATCTTTTAAACACTTGCGCAATCCCAAATAATAACCGTTTTCAATTGCATGACGAACAATCTCATTAGAATTTGAGATACTGAAAGAAAGCATCAATTCTAAAGTGTTTAATTCAAACTCTTTCCGAAATTCAACGATAGGCAGCAAATATTCCAGGAAGTCTCGTGTTACTTTTCTTGTTTTCCGAACTTCAAATTGTGTCCGAGTGACTGGCAGTATGTAGTTTTCCACGAACCACAGAGAAAGATTGCCAGAGTTGCGGAATTCATTTAGTCGTCTTTTGGTCTGGTAAAGAATTGCGAAGCTCAATGGGTCATGAAATAGATTTGCTTCAGGAATAAAATAATTGGGACAGTATCTCCTCTTTAGCCATTCTGAAAGACTTATTAGCAACTCACTGCAAAGTGCAATTACAGAATAGGAATTCCACCATTCCGGTGGCATCTTTTCACAAGTCCATAACATCAAAGTCTTTAAATGATACGGACACAGAACCTCATCCTCCTTTGGACAATCCTTTCGTATCAACTCTTTCTTTGCGAAAACTCTCAGCAAGTGATAGACAATCTGTTGAATTTGAGTCCAACTCTGCAGTAAGATTACTTCCGCAAATGAAAATGACAATCTCCACTGTACTTTATCGTCTCTGCAAGAACGATGTTGAACATAAACCACATGACAACCATTTTGGGCAACTTCGGAGATAGTATCCATTGTCGGCCATCCATATTTTCTTAGTCGAGTAGGCCAGTTTTTGGCTTCTGTAGGCCACTGAGGGCAAAATAAGGCTTTGACTGTATCATTTCCCAAAATTGTTTTTGAATCTACATGTATATGAGATTTAATTGCTGGCCCACAAACAATTCGTGGCAGCTCGACGTCATTCCCTCTTAGATTGAAATTTACTGAATAACTTGTTGCAAAAGAAGCCAAATCTAGCCACATGTATTCACCTGAATGAACTGCATATTTAAATTCGTACTTTTTGCATTTCCAGTTAAAGTTCATTTCACCAAAATTTCGTAATCGAACAAAACCTGGATACTTATGGTAGGGTTCAATCTTGAAGAACATAATCCTATCGGATAGGCAACTCAAATCACTTGGCAACACTGGGAAGTCGCCAGTAAAGGCCAGCTGGTCAGTCCTGCATACTAACTCATCACAGTCGCCGATGCATGTATTCAGAGGCAGAATATAGAACTCCCTAAAGCTGCCACACAAAATCGAATATTGATTTGGAGCAGGCCATTGTGACATGGCTACGTCATGCATGCAATCAGAAACGGTAGATAACGATTTTGGAAGTACTTGGCATGTGCTAACGATGAACATAGACGCCTTTTCTTCAATTGATTTAGGCCTGTGGTCTGTCATCTAACATTGAAAAGACACATATCTCCCATCGGAATAATCGTCATCATCGTCATCAGTATTATAGCACCTTCATCATCGCCATTATCGACATAATCACCTTCATCATCGTCACCGTTATCGTCATCATAAAATTAATCATCATCATAATCGTCTTTTTCATTATCGGAAGAAGATGTGTTTTAAATTCTAGTTGTCACCTAAATCAAGTTTCAACAACCAACTTCATCAGTCACATTTCGGACGATCATGTTCAGAAGACAACCTTAGCCTAATTTCAGCTATTTTAAAAATCAGAGTCATCGGTGTCGATAAGTGACCTTTACTCAGATATACAATTACAATTTACAAACCTAGGTAATTAAAATTTAATTAAACATAATTATTATGGGGAGCAATCTCTACCGGTCGCGCCTGTGATTGAAAAAAATCTGAAAACGTTGGACTACGTAATGTGCTGGTATCCCGTTGAGCTAAGCAACCAACCGGTACGTGACTTTTGGCGCCGGCCGTTTTGACGCCGGCCGTTTAGGCGCCACCGTTTGGATCGACGCTACGGCTTGATTACGAGTGACACTAAACCTACCGTAATGAAACCGTCAGGGTATGTTAGCGCGCAAGATGAGATGTTACTCCATATCTATCTCATAAACACGCATCAAAGTTGGATTTGATGAGAAAATTCTTTGGTAAATGGTGGCTGGATTGATGAAAATAATTGTTTCAATGGGAGCTTGATTGATGTAAATAATTGTTTCAATGGAAGCTGGATTGATGAAAAGAATTGTTTCAATGGAAGCTGGATTGATGAAAATAATTGTTTCAATGGGAGCTAGATTGATGAAAATAATTGCTTCAATGGGCGCTGGATAAATGAAAATAGTTTCTTCCTTACATCACTGGAAGCTGGATTGATGACAGTAATCATGGACATTGGTAGACTGCCTTCTTACGAAAGAATAAAACACTATTAATAAGATGGTATTAATTTACCAAATTCTATTTTCATCAATCCAACTCACCACAAAAAATTCTCTATGCTACTGATATTTCTTTGCATTAAAAAATTCACATTATTTACTACGTTTATTAGCGCCAAAACGTCCGGCGCCAAAACGGCGGCGCCAAAACGTCCGGCGCCAAAACGGCGGCGCCAAAACGTTCGGCGCCATTACGGCGCCAAAACGTCATGCTTCGGCAACCAACGGAGCCATAAAATTAGATTTGGTTCGTGCATTGGAAGTCATTGATGTAATATTTCAGAGACTCCTGTTTCGACAAACATTCATTTGAGGACAATAAATGAGCCATTTAGATTAACAGTGGACCAAGTATTATGGAAATACTATGTACTCGGTTCACTGTTAATCTAACGGGCTCAAATTTCATGGCAAACAAAATAATGTGTGAAATCCAAATAAGCATTGGAAGTCGGTGTGAGGTAAGCGATGGCAGCACATTTACATTTTCTGCAACATTTTACTCCGTTTAGCAACATTTTCAAACTTTCTTTAAACGTGCTTATTTACAACAGTTAACTAATCATCCCTGCAACTAAACTGTGAGGTACTTACAGCACCGTATATTAAGTGTCTTGATACATACATACACACGTAGGCTACTTACTTTCTTACATATAGTTTCTGTTTTAAGCTAGCACTTTTCGATTATAGATAACTAATTTTTAAATACGGTGAAACCTGGGCATTAGTATTTAAGTAAGTTGACTTTTGATTATATAATTTTTAGCGACTCAAGTAAGGTTGGATTGCTGACGTAATTCAGGAGGCAGTTGATTCTACAGAGTGGCGGTGTAGCTTGACTATAATAATAGATCAAGTGGCAAATTATAAGGACGAGATGAGAGAAGAGTGTGAGTACTAAAAATAAAACGACCGCTGGTTGAGAGGACTGGCTGTATTGTAACTGATTGAGGAATGTGGGCTGGTTGATTATTTTGTTTGTGGCGAGATGTAAGTAACCAGTAATCGTTTGTGAGATTATAAACTTTGAAACACACATTGTCCGGATAGCATCAAATGGTTTCAACGAAACAGAGACAGACAGCTGCCTTTCGGGGTCTATTCAATCAATCACGTGCACTTGATCCCAAGACAGACTCTCATCTATGCTAAACATTGGGATTCTAATTATAATTTGAATAATTAGTTATATTTTTTCCAAGATAATACTAAAAATCGGGCATTGTTTATTCTCTATATCTGCCAAAGGTTTGGAACTGTACCTCAGTCGAAAAAGTTGGAAAACGAGCGTCCCTCGCACCCGCAAATTAATTGATAAGCATCTCTGTCCATTAAAAATGTTTGGTACTGTACCTCAGTCGAAAAAGTTGAAGGTCCCTGGCACCGGAAAATTACATCGAGTCTAAATAATTGATAAGCATCTTTCTTGTCTGCCTTGACGACGCAACTATGTGCATTTCTCTAATAGGAAATCTTTCCTATAAATTGTACCTTTATCTTAATTTGCGATTACAAAACAATGTACATTAAGTATCAATGCAAAAATAGTAAACGTTTTAGTGCTTTGTAACAATGATCTATTCTTACTTCCGCGTGTTTTCCTGTCAGCGTTTCCTGTTTGCTTTTTTGGTTTGTATTTGAAAAACGAAAGGTCGTAATAAACGACTTTTTAATTTTATTACCAGATGGCATGAATGGCCCCCTTTCGGGGCCATCTGGTAAAAGGTTTTATGACCTTTCGGTGCTAATAATAGACGCCGATTTTTTCAGAATTCAAACTGTTCTATAAATAAACACATGCTCATTGCGACATCTTTCGTGTTTATCAGATACACCGTGCGTTTTTACTAAATATGTGTAGCTTTTAAAAAATAAATACGCATTCTGTGGTAAATATCAATAATATCCCGATATTTTTGAAATTTTGGATGAGATGTTACATACATACAATCATGTTCTTCCATAATATTAGGTGATTGTCTACGATTCTACGTAGACTCCAGAAATTTAGTCGAGCTAACTGATCTATGTTATTGATACACATTTTTTCGTTTCCAAGTGGGGCTCATCACCGTTCACATGTTTATACTCCAGACAAACATGCAGACAAAAATGCATCTAGACGCATAGACCAAGAGTCAGACAGACGTCTAGTAAACACATTGTCACAGAGTGGGAGAGAGAGACAGAGAGAGACAGAGAGAGAGACAGACAGACAACAGACAGACAGAGACACAGACAGACAGAGACTGAGACAGAGAGACAGAGGGAGAGACACACAACACACGCAGAAGTAAGACTAAATCATAGTTGCAAAGCATTTTAACATTTACTATGATTGCGTTGATACTTGTAAATGTACGTTGTTTTGTTTTGAGAGACAGACAGACAGACAGACTACAGACAGACACAAACACAGACACAGACACAGACAGACGGATAGACAGATATAATTATAGAAAGACAATAGGTTAGACATAAGTAAACACCAACAGACAGATATTATGTCAACGAACAAAATAATGGAGAGATAAACAGATCAAAAGAGAGACGAACAGACAAATACACAGACAGACAGTGACATGAAGTTGCAGCTTCCTCTACAACTGAAAATTCCCCTGAATTTTCCTGACTGAGTAGGAGATGAATTCATTTTCTCTTTCGATTTCTTTGGAGAGTGCATGATAGCTAGTTAAGTGGTCAGTGCGTTGGACTGTCAGCTGAGAGGTCGCTGGTTTATCCCTCGGGCTACCAAGGGGGAGGGGGTGGTATCCACCCTCCCTAGGTTTTTTTCATCTCAAACTTTTTTCGTATGGAATAAAAATTTGACCTTTCAGGTAGCTGTAGGGGGTTCATTTACACACATTTTGAGGTAAAATGTGAGATGATATCTCACACCGTTCAAAAGTTATACCCAATATACCCGAGGTACCAGGGGGTGGATACCACACCCCCTAGATTTTCGACTATATCTTATCCGTCATTTAATATTAAGAGACACAAATTATACCATTCTATAGAGGAATGTGGGGCTACATTTCTATGGTCACTGAGTTGACCTAAGACAACCGGAAGTGCTCAAAATAAATTAAAATGTATGAAAATAGGTTACACTTTCACACATTTTCATGTTTTTTCGATTATAACGTTTTCATAATTTATTTTGGAAGAGAAATAAATTATGCCGTTGCATAGAGGACATGTAGTGCTGTTTTTTCATACTGATTAATTTGTTTTTTGATGACCGGAAGTGTTCAAAATATATAATAATACGCGTAATCTTTGTGAAAATGGCTTAATACAGCTTCACAATGTAAAACCGATATAATATTATTATATGTATGAATATATATGTATGGATGCATATTTATACGTATATAAACATGTGTAGGTATGTATTTGTGTATCTTGGATGCGTAGATCAGTTTCAAAACACACATAATCTTATATTTGTTTATCCAAAAAGTACAAAATGTACGCAATAATATAAAATATCGCTAATTATCGGTTCCTTTGTTTAAAATGATGTAATTTCGAGGTGCATTCACATAATGTACAACTAAATATACCATTTTGTACAGAATTGAATGCTGAATCCATTGGTGTATTACAATGATATGTGAAACCAAACCCGAAATCCAGGGAGTGGGGTGGTAATTTGATTCTGATGACTTCGGATGAGCAGATCACACAACAATTATGGAAACAATCGCTCAATGCAAGCTCGTCTTATAAGTCGTTAGTTTCGGTTTAATGACGTTGCGCTATAAATAAGATGTTTAGCGTAGCCCTCCTCCTTATCCGGCCTTCGGACTTGCACCACTCCATTGTAAGCGCAGTTTTTCGGTTGTCTTGTGGCCGCCAAGGACCGTTAATTTCAATTTTTTTCAATTTATTTGTCACAACACAACGGTACAGTTATTCACATAATGGAATACACAAAGTGTTGGCTTAACATAAGAGTCATTCTGGAAGGGGAAAAAGCTCAACAGAGCTTATCGAGTCCACCTTACAATGTAGTTCAAGGACGGCAATGAATTAACCATCAAGAAGTGAGATTTATTCTAACTATGGCATGTATCGAGTGATTAGTAACAAATTTCCAGTTTCAGAATGCATAATTCAATGTGGTGCTTCAAACTAAGATAAAATAAAATAGAATGAAACGAAACAAAATAAAACAAAACAGAACAAACAAAAGAATAAACCGGTTAGTAGCCAGATATCAAAAACTGTTTATAGCTTATTTTTAATGTGACTAGGAGTCCATAATCTTAAACTTTTGGGGTAATGAATTTCAGAGTTTTGGACCAAGTACCATTGCTGAATATAGGCGGGTATTAGACCTGTAGGTGGAAGACTGATAGTTCGTCTTAGTAAGAGCTTCATACTGATGTTTTTGTTCCTTAGTTCCAGTTCCAAAAATTCCAGTTTTAAAATACGTATCAAAACGTTTAGGAAACATTTCATGACGATGCCGAAACATAAAAATAATTATTTGCATATGACAAATGTCAGGGAGTTTAAGTAACCTGTCCTCTTTAACCCTCGGGCTACTAAGGGGTGGTGGTTACCACCCCCTGCGTTTTTATGCATAAATTTTTTTTATATGGAATATAATTTTTACATTTTATGTAGCTGTAGCAGATTCATTGGCGCACATTTTGAGATAAACAGCATGGTGTTAGCCCACGCCATTCAAAAGTTATACCCGATACTACCCCCTTAGTTTTTCGACTACAGCTTATTGACTATTCTTCTTAGAAAAGAAACAAATATACCATTCTTTAAAGGGAATGCAGGGATTCATTTACGTAGTTATATTTTGTCTTTTGAAAACCGGAAGTGATCAAAATAAATAATAATACGCGTAATATGCGTGAAAAATGGCTGAATGGAAGCACGCCCCCTTAGTTTTTTGTCTGTAGCGTATTCATTTATCTTCCTTAAAAGAATAAAAGCGAGCCGACAAAAGCGCGCCGACAAAAGCGCGCTCGGGTCAAATGCGCGCCGATTGATGAGACTTCTAAGGAAACCGAAAGATTCGAGGAGGTTCGCTACCCACTAATTGCATATTTGCTCAGCGTAAACTACGGCACATATATAAACCAAAACGACATCATAAGGATCATAACGACCTTGTTAAACCATGGAGAGGACTGCGTCGCAGAAGGCGAAGGAGCATATCATGACTGCAGGATATCGTTACAGAAAATAACTAGTGAATGCCGATGGCAGTATAGCGTGGATATGCTCTAAACGTGACTGCATGCAAAGGGCGAATGAAACTGAGGACAGAGGATACAAGCACTCTTGTAACTGATCACAACCATGCACCACATCCTGAAAGCAACGAAGTGCAGAAGACCGTCGCATATATCCGTCGAAGAGCCACAACCACAGTCGAGAGACCCAGGCAAATTATTCAACAAAGTTCTCTGGGACTTTCCTTGGAGGCAGCCATTTCGCTGCCCTCGTATACGGAATCACTATCGAACGACGCAGGAAGAGAAACGACATTCCGTCAGCAAACGTCAGTTGTTTGTGCATTTGCCGCATATTAGCCAGACAATTATACATGAGTTTGTTGGTGAATTTTTCCATGTATATCTTGTTGACTGCGCGCTTATGCCGGTGTCACGAAATAGAGTATCCCCCATTAGAATTGTATCCCCTTAGCGAAATGAAGTATCCGGCCGGATGAATCTGAACGTGAGGGACTATCCCCCCTCGTGCAAAAGTATCCCCCATGAGTCGTACGAAATCATCCCCCATTCAAAAAGTATCCCCCTGCAACTTAATTGCAAATTGCGCTATTTAAGTCAATTTATAACCATAGTTGGTAAAACAGGTTAAAACTGAATAAAAACGTCGTCTTTTCAACAACAAGAAAATAAAAACCGAAAAACGGGGAAACGAATAAGGAAATAATTTCACTTTGTTACATAGGCTACTGCATTTTAAATGTAAAACCCGTATTTAAACAATTTAATTTTAATCAGCAAATAACCCAACTAAGTAGCATTAAGCTACAACAATTATTTAATTTTTATATGTTTTGTTTAATAAGAAATTGAGAAATGAAAAATTTGAAATCTTTTCTAATTTGAATTGTAAACATAAGTTCACATAAGCTGACTAACATAGACTAACATAATTTTAAAAATATACTTTGTAACTATTGAGTGTAGACTAGCCTACTTTATTAAACATTGTACTTACAATTTTTACTTATAGTCTATTAAAACTTGATATGGAGTGCTAATATCAGTCAGTTTACTCAATCGGAGATTACTGTATAATTATAAAGACAACATTTCGCATTTTTTGATAACTTAGAAATTCAAATAACTTTCATATATTTTATTTCTGGTACTGTGCTATTTATTTCTCAAATGATGACTGTACTGAAAAAGATGTTTCTTGCTCAGTTATGGTGGTAGCGGTGTTATGTGGCTGAGCGCAGGCTTAACTTCGGCTGAGTATAGGCGTGGGTTAAATCACGCAGAGAAAAACACCAGATGCTTCGCTTGACGAAATTCTTTTGGCATACTATATATATATACGGTGTATTTACATAACGTATTTACATAGCAATAGACTCATCGTCATTGTCAGGTCTTCGTTCAAAGGTCCGCCGTCGCAGTCCTCCGATCCTGCTCTCCTCTTCCTATATCCTCCACTCTCCGAATCCGCCCGCAGAATAATTTTTCTTCCGCTTTTCCCTGTCTTCCCTATCGCCACCGCCTGTCAATCAATTCTTTCGCCCCCCAACCGCGCCCTGCAGTTCGTTCCCTCTTGCCTTGCTCTGCTATCTGCCTTCTCTCTCCTCCACCCTTTGACAGGCGTGGCCTTCGCCTCCACTCCATTGGGTCTGTCGGCTGTCAATCATTTCTCGTACTGCTACAATCTTAAACGTTCACAATGCAACGTATAATAAAATGTAAACTAACATATAATATATAATATATTAATATAGTCTTGGCCTATCTCACTACAACTCCCCACTTCACAAGCTGATGGTTCCAGGTTGAGCATCGGCAAGTAAAGAAGGCTTCGGTTGTGTTCTTAGTTCTAAATGTTTCTACTAAATTACAAAAGCACAAACGACGTCGTGGTATTTTTTCGAATTGTTCGTGACGTCATCAGGCTGCCTAACACATGATCGATCGATTTCTCGAATCTATAATAACGAAAACATAAAACACACCAGTAGTTTTCCGCAGGCAAACATTTTTATATACATGTTAATGACAATGCTTTATGTGAACTATCGCATGCCTAACCGTCTACTAATGACTCTGTTTTAGTTGGTCATGTAAGCTCTAGACAATCCATCTGCCATCGTATTGAGTCGGCCAGGGGTAAAGTGGATGTCTAGATCATACCTCTGAATGGCTAAAGCCCAGCGTGTAAGCCTCGGGTTATGGTTGGCCATTGTTTTGAGCCACTTTAAACAGTTGTGGTCCGTGTATACCTGGACTTTGGCCCCATACGTATACTGTTGGAAATGAGACAGTGACCATACCACGCTTAAAAGCTCTCTTTCGACTGTACTCATTTTGGCCTCCCTTGGTATTAATTTACGGCTGGCGTATCCTACGGGTCGTTCGACACCCTCTGGATCTAACTGGGCTAGTACGGATCCGAGTCCGGTCCCTGAAGCGTCGCATCTCAATATGAATGGTTTCTTTATGTCGGGGGGTACTAGCATGCAGTCCGAAGTCAGGTCTGTCTTCAAAGCGTTAAATGATTTCTGTGCTTGGTCTGTCCATTTTACTCTGTCTGGTTGGTCTTTTCGCGTCAGTTCTGTTAATGGCGCTGCTTTAGTCCCGAAATCTGGGATAAAGCGGTTATAAAAATTGCCCAGGCCTAAGAACGCCCTGACCTGTCTCTTTGTCTTTGGAACAGGGTAATTAGCTATTGCGGTCGTTTTCTCGGGATCTGGTTTTATGAACCCGTCTGTTATGATGTGGCCCAGTATTTTTATTGATTTCAGCCCAAACTGGCACTTCTGTATCTTGACTGTGAGGTTGGCTTCTCTCAGCCGTGTCAGGACTTCTCTTATGTGGAGCAAGTGCTGGTCCCATGTGTGTGAGAAAATGATGAAATCGTCTACGTGGGCGGCAGCGAACCCTTCAGCGCCTCTCAACACTTTGTCTGCTAGTCTTTGGAAACACTTAGAGGAATTCTTCGCTCCGTTTGGTAGTACGCAATACTGGAACAACCCAAAGGGGGATTTAAACGATGTGTATGGTCTGCTTTGCTCGTCCAGTTCTACCTGAAAGAATGCCTGTTGTAGGTCCAGCCCCGTTATATACTTCGCTCCAGCTGCCTTGTCTATAATGGCCCTCATATCGCTGGCCGGGTACTCGTCGGCGATCGTGATGGCATTGAGCTGCCTCAGATCGGCGCAAATGCGGATCGACTTATCCTTCTTCCGTACGCATACTATTGGAGATGCGTATGGTGACTCTGATGGTTCAATTATCCCGTTTCGTATCATCTCTTTGATCTGTTGGTGGACCTGGTCTTTTAGACTTTCTGGAATTCCGTATGACTTCGGTGCAACGGGTTTGTCCGTCGTTAATCTTATCTTGTGCTGTACTAAGCTGGTCCTTCCTAGTCTGTTTACAAATCTGTCTTTGAATTCTATTAGTATGTCTTGGATCTGTGCCCTTTGGCGCTCGGATAGGCCTTCGCCTTTGAAATCGAGCTGATCGCTTCTGCGTTCGTCGTCGTCTATGGCGCCTCCCAGTGTCTCGTAATCGCCTTCGCATGGTTCAGCTGTGAGTATTACGCTGACTCTGGGTATTTGCACAGTCGGGTCGCGAGCATGCCATAACTTTAATAGGTTTATATGGTATGTCTTCGGTCCATTGTCCGTTAAAATTTCATAATTAACTGCGGACAGCTTTCTGGTTACGGGGAATGGTCCATCCCATTTGGCCAGCAATTTGTTCTCTGTTGAATGTCTTAGGAGTAGGACTTCTTGACCTGGTTCCAAGACTCTGTTTGACGACTTCTTGTCGTAGTACTCCTTTGTTTTCTGACGTACTTGTTTGGCGTGCTCTGTTGCTAATTCGACGCTTTTCTTTAAGTGATTTTGCGTCGTGGTTAGGTATTCTACTACGCTCCGTTTGCTTGGCAGTGTATGTAGCTTACCTGTCCATGCATCGTGCACGACTTGGAGGGGTCCTCTTACATCATGCGAGTAGAGGAGTTCGAATGGAGAGAAACCTGTTACTGTGGATGGTATTTGTCTGCAGCTGAAAGCTAGAAATGGGAGGGCGCATTCCCATGACCTGGGGTCATCTTCTATAACCTTTCTCAGCATTTCTCTTAATACTCGGATCATCCTCTCTGCACTCCCTGCTGTTTCGTGGTGGTCTACAGTAGAAAATACCGGTGCTATGCCTAACAAGTCCTGTAAGCCTCTTACAAGTTGGTTCTTGAAGTGAGTGCCGTTATCAGACTTGATGACGCGTGGAATACCTGTGCGTGCAAACACTTCTACTAATGACTTTGCCACGCTCTTAGCGGTAACGTTCGAGAGAGCTATGAACTCGGGCCAATGTGTGGTCTGCTCCACTATGATTAGTACGTATTTCTTTCCTGAAGAGGACTTTGGTGTGACTGGTCCCATGACGTCATAGACCAGGACCTCGAAAGGGTTGTCTATTATCGGGACCTCGATTAATGGCGCCCGTTCTGCTTTCTTGACGATGGCGGTCTTCTGGCATTCTGGACATGAGCGCACGTATGCTTGTATATCGGCCGTCATTGATGGCCAATTGAACGTCTTGGTTATGCGTGACGTGGTCGCTTGCACTCCCCTATGGCCTCCCCATATGGAACCATGTGCCATATCCAACACCTTTGACCTATATTCCTGTGGTACGACTAAACGCTTTTGCGCTGCTTCTGTTCTTCCGTCCTGGTTCGTTTTATTCGTCTTGTACAAATAACCTTCGTCGACCACATAGTCTTCGTCTCCCTCCCTCGCGCGGTTCCAGATGTTAGACAGAGTGGGGTCGTTGTGCTGTGCGTTTTTGAAACCGCCGGCGTCGCTCTTAATCCATTCGTCTGTGTTTGTAATTATGTCTTGGTCCGGCCCTTCGGATGTCCGCGTGCCTATCGGTGTATGACCGTCCTCCTGTTCCCCTCTGAAGACACCATTAATTATTTGATTTCCTTCGTTATCAGCCTCTTCCGCTGAATCGTGTTGAGTTTCGTTATTATTAGCAGATGTGGCCGTTGCATCCGCGGCCGCTCTCTGAAGTGTCGAGTGACTTTGCGGGTGGGCATTTTCCTGCCTCTGTGCATCTTCTGAATGCTGCCGTGCCTGGTCATTAATTTCGTTAGGGTCATATACGTCGCTACGGTCATATACGTCGCTACGGTCATATACGTCGGTCGGTCTGGCTGTCGTCCCGTCTTTTGAAGTGGGGCTGTCGTTGCTCAGCGTCGACTTCTGGCATTCGTCTCGCCTTTCGTAATTACCTCCGCTCGGGCGGGGTTCAGTGCGTGCACTGTCTGTCTTATCTCCCTTCGCCTTTCGCAGTCTGTCTGCTTCGTCGTAGTCGCGCCTTCTGGTTGCAATTAGTGTCATGGGGTGGGGCAATAAAGAGTCGTCTTGTCTGCGCCCGTTATTCGCCGCCACTGGGTCCTTCAGATCCGGATTTGACACGAATAAATCATGGCCTGCTATCATGTCAATCCCTAAGCGTGGAATAACCCCTGCCTTAATTTTTATCTTACGATCGGTTCCAAATTTTGGGGACCATATTTCAATTTCGCACGTTGCAACACATTTTACATTGCCAAAAGCACATTGTATTGTCATGGGCTCACATGTGGCAGATGGATTGTTTATTGCTAATTTTGAATCAATCAATGTTACATGGGATCCGCTGTCTCGCAATGCTTGCACGAGCGTGCCGTTCACGTACATGGGCACTATGAACTGTTGTTGATAATCAATGACCCTTTCATGGTTTGACTTGGGTCTTACTACTCTAACCTGCGCATGCACATTAGAATTGAATCTGTTTGTATTGCGTGTGAGTGGGTGGTTCCCTGTCTGCTGACTGCCGTGGAACCCAGAATGCATTGGTCTTGCATCCTGACTTCTCTCGTGGTGCCTATTCCATGTGGGTTCTCTGGTGAAGGGCGCCTTACCCCCCCACTGGCTGTCTCTCGTGTCTGCATTGTGTGGCCTGAATTTATGACCTTGTTTATGATCATTCTGAGCGAGCTTCCTGGCTTCGCTTGCGCAATCAAATTGAATGTCTGCAAAGTTAACTAACTCTGCTGCATTTTTAGGTCTGCGTGCTTCAACAAAATATTTGGCATCTGCCGGCAAAGTTTCTTTAACGCGCTCCATCAGTATGTCATCAACAAGAGCGTCTAAACTGTCTATCTCTCTGCATTCGAGATAATACCCAAAGACATCTCGCAACTGGTCTAACAATTGGGAATACGATTGTTTTCCTACTCTGCGCATAGCTTTAAATTTTTCTAGATAGAACTTCGCATTCATTCTGCAAGCGTTTAAAAGGGCGAGCTTTGTCTCCTTGTAATCTGCGCAAGTCTCAGTTTTTAGTCGGTTGTAGTGCAACCGAATAGCTGGGTTCAAAAGTGAGGGTAGTATTCTTGCCCACTTACTTGCATCGATGCCTTGTAGGCTCGCTACCTTCTCAAACGAGTGAAAATACGACGCTAGGTCCTCTCCATCGGCCATTGAAGGAAGTTTAGAGAAGTTTACAGTGTTAGGTAGATCAGTCATAGGAACAGAAGCAGCGGTCTGCAATAGACCCAATTGCGCCCTTTGCTGATTCAACGCCATCTCCGTCTCCATCCTTTCTCTCTCTGC
Organism: Aporrectodea caliginosa; assembly: GCA_020284085.1. Classification (NCBI taxonomy): domain Eukaryota; kingdom Metazoa; phylum Annelida; class Clitellata; order Crassiclitellata; family Lumbricidae; genus Aporrectodea; species Aporrectodea caliginosa. Next base: position 19,142 of record JACEVL010003361.1, read on the forward strand.
CTGGATCTTTTCCTTTTCTGCTTTAATCAGTTGTAGCTTCAACTGATCCCTGCCTCTTTCGTCTCCCCCTGTATCTTCGTTCTCCGTTCCTTCTCCACTCTCTTCTGCCTTCTCGTACTCCTCCAGTTTCTCGATCATTCCCTTTCGAGTAAGACCATTCCAGTCGATTCCTCTCCTTTCGCATTCCTCGCCCAACTCTCCTCTCTTCATTTTTCCAAACATGCTAACTGCACTGCACGACAAGGTTTATTGTGCCCTTCTTATTCTTCAACCAAACAGACGCGTAGCCAACGGGGCTTATACTAAACCAATCACACTGCCAACAGGGCAAACAAAATCTTAATATTTTCACTGCCAACAGGGCAAAACTGAAAAATTACTACACTTTCGCACGATCTTTAACAACAATCAACACTCATTCACATGAACAAAAACTGGTGCTGTCTAGCTCACCCGGTTATTCTGTCTTTCTGGATGCGTAGTCCCGAAGGATGCCGCCGCGTCCGTGGTACAGATCCCTTTCGTCACTCGAAGCCTCGTCCGTCTGTCTTCCGTCCCGAAGGATGCCGCCGCGTCCGTGGTCAGATTCGTCACTCGAAGCCTCGTCCGTCTGTCCGTTCGATCCGTCTTCTTCCTCTCCTTTCCGTTTTTTCCCCGGAGCAGAACGTGTGGTCCCGAAGAATCCGCCGCGTCCGGTCCGTTGAGGAGTTCCCTTGCCGTCCCGGTTATTCTGTCTGTCCTGGATGCGTAGTCCCGAAGGATGCCGCCGCGTCCGCTGGTACAGATCCCTTTCGTAGCTCGAAACCTCGTCCGTCTGTTCGTCGTCGCTCCTTTCCCTTTCTTTTCCGATTTCCCCGGAGCAGAACGTGTGGTCCCGAAGAATCCGCCGCGTCCGGTCCGTTGAGGAGTTCCTTGCCGTCCTACGTCGCCTCTTTCTCCGACTGTCGATTCAGCGTGTCTTTGTTCGGTCTCCCTGCGAGTGTCTCTCGTTGGAGGTGGGCAGCGCTAGCACTCCGGTTCGTCTCTAAGCGTGAATCCCTGCTGGCACAATGTACTGAAAAAGATGTTCTTTACTATGCTTTCAGTTATGGTGGTAGCGGTGTTATGTGGCTGAGCGCAGGCTTAACTTCGGCTGAGTATAGGCGTGGGTTAAATCACGCAGAAAAACACGACGAGACACTTCGCTTCATTTGACGAAAATTCTTTTACATATATATATAGAACGTATATTATACATAACGTATTTACAGAATAGCATTATAGGCTCATCGTCATTGTCAGGTCTTCGTTCAAAGGTCCGCCGTCGCAGTCCTCCGATCCTGCTCTCCTCTTCCTATATCCTCCACTCTCCGAATCCGCCCGCAGAATAATTTCTCTTCCGCTTTTCCCTGTCTTCCCTATCGCCACCGCCTGTCAATCAATTCTTTCGCCCCCCAACCGCGCTCTGCAGTTCGTTCCCTCTTGCCTTGCTCCCCTTTCTGCCTTCTCTCCTTTCCACCCTTTGACAGGCGTGGCCTATGCCTCCACTCCCTTGGGTCTGTCGGCTGTCAATCATTTCTCGTACTAATACAATGCAATCGTATAATAAAATGTAAACTAACATATATTCGCATAATTAGTTGCGTGAAGATCTCTTGATGCGATGGAAGTGTCTAAAAGGAGGAAGACAAATATCATCAGTCACAAACGACAGCGTACTGATAAGGGACTAAGGTGCTAATTGGGTGACTTGGTAGCTCGCGCTTGATGTGTGTCGTTTCGTATCAATAGGTACACCAGCAAAGTCATTGAAGCCATTTAAGGCAATGAGCCAACTTCAAGGACTCTTATATTCTGTGTGCTCTTGTAATCTCACGCTAATTCAGCACTGCCTCAAAGTTAGTCCATTCGCATAATTAGTTGCGTGAAGGTCTTGATGCGATGGAAGTGTCTAAAAGGAGGAAGACAAATATCAGCAGTCACAAACGACAGTGTAGCCTACTGATAAGGGACTAAGGTGCTAATTTGGTAGCTCGCGCTTGATATCGGTGGTTTCGTATCTATAAGTACACCAGCAAAGCCATTGAAGCCATAGTGAGTGTCTCTGAGTGAAAAGATTTATACGCACCAGGGAAATAAGAGGATTTGAACAACTTAATTAGCACAAACGTATACAGTCGCATCAAACATTATGAATTAATTTTAAAAGCATGATTGACTAATGAAATGTGGTATGCACTGCTTGTTTTCAGTTCTATAATCAGTAGCCTACGTCAAAAATTATACGCACTCATAGAGCCGTTAAGCAATTGAACTGAATTTATAATCTGAAAGAGCGCAGTCACTTTGGTGGAAAACTGGTCCAAAGTGAAAATTGACAAAAAATGAACTTTTGAACTAGAGGGCTCACTTAGACTCACTTGCTTTAAATATTTCTGGCTTTGGATTTTGATTAAAGTATATATTCATAAATTATACGCATTGAAAAATAATACCATATACCTGTGCATTTTTATCCCACGGGGGATGAATTCACACGATGGGGGAAAGAAACGGGTTATCCCCTCGGATACTCTGTACCGGTATAGTCCGTCCGGGGGGATAAATTCATTCATCCCCCCCGGATAGTCTTAGGACGGATACTCTACTTCGTGATACCGGCGCGCATTTGTCCAGCGCGCTTTTGTCGGGTCGCGCTTATGTCGGCGGCGCTTTTATCGGCGCGCTTTTGCCCTGCGCGCTTTACTGGGTACCACCCGAGGCACCAGAGGTGGCTACAAACCTCCTTAGTTTTTCGACTATAGCTTATTGACTATTCTTCCTAGAAGAGAAACAATTATACCATTCTTTAGAGCGAATGCAGGGATTCATTTGCATACCTACATCTTTGTCTTATGAAAACGGAAGTGATCAAAATAAATAATAATACGCGTAATATGCGTGAAAAATGGCTGAATACAGCATTACAACGTAAACCGATATATATGTATGGATATATATGTATGGATGTACATTTATACTATATAAACATGTGTAGGGATGATTGTGTGTATCCTTTTTATACATAGATTAGTTTCAAAACACACATAATCTTATATTTGTTTATCCAAAAGTACAAAATGTACGCAATAATATAAAATATTGCTAATTAATGGGTTTCGTTTTGTTAAAAGTGATGTAATTTCGAGGTGCATTCACATAATGTACAACTAAATATACCATTCTGTGCAAAATTGAATGCTGAATCCAATGCTATATTACAAGTTATTATTATGTGAAACCAACACACGAAATCCAGGGAGGTGGTAACCAACCCCCCCTTGGTAGCCATTCACAAAAAACTTGGACAGCCTTAGTTTTAAGCTTAACACACCGAACGAAAAATAAGCAGCAATTAAGACATTCATCGTTTTTAGACAAATACAATCAGTGCCAATCAAGAAACTTATTGGGATAATTCTGGACTTTTACGTATTGTTCTATTTCGTATTTCGTATTACGTATGTCACAACAGTAGCCTAAATGTGTAAATGGTTGTTCATGTTTTAAAAACTTATCTGTTTAGCCTTCGATTGCCTTCTTCGATAGTGTTAGATCGATAGGACCTATGACCGAAAGGCCCTATGACCCATATGACCTATGACCGACAGGCAATCGTCCATGACCAATCGTCCTATGATCAATCGTCCGTATACCCTTCACACCCGATCACTTATCACTTTTCATAGCATGCCAATATATATATAAACATATATATATATATAAACACACACACATTATTATATATATATATATATATATATATAGGAGTACACATATATAGTTATATATAGTATAGATATATATATATATATATATATATATATATATATATATATATATATATATATATATATATATATATATAGGTTGAGTCCGTGGAACCTGTATACAGCCATTTTCACACAGATTACGCGTGTATTATTATTTATTTTCATCACTTCCGGTATTCAAAAGACAAACATGTAATTATGATAAAAATGAAGCCCTACATTCCTCTAAAGAATGGTATATTTGTTTCTCTTCCAGGAAGACAAATGAATACGCTAAAGACAAAAACTAAGGGGGTGCTTCCATTCAGCCATTTTTCACGCATATTACGCGTATTATTATTTATTTTGATCACTTCAGGTTTTCAAAAGACAAACATATAAGTATGTCAATGAAGCCCTACATTCCTCTAAAGAATGGTATAATTGTTTCCCTTCTAGGAAGAATAGTCAATAAGCTATAGTCGAAAACTAAGGGGGGGGTATCCACCCTCTGGTGCCTCGGGTATATCGGGTATAACTTTTTGAATGGCGTGGGCTACCCCCATGATGTTTACCTCAAAATGTGCGCCAATGAATCTGCTACAGTTACCTAAAATGTAAAAATTATATTCCATGAAAAAAAATATGCATAAAAACGTGGGTGGGTTGGTAACCACCCCCCCCTTGGTAGCCCGAGGGTTAATCTGCATTCTACACAGTGTAGCACACGTCATATCTAGAGTTCACACAGAAATAATATTAGTAGCATCTGCTGATGTTTTTGCATAAAAGATTGAGAAATCCCCATATACCAAGAATATGTTTGAAAAGAAACTGAATCCGTTAATGAGCAAACAAGACTGAGCCCACGAGGAGATAAAGCAACTGGGACTCATTTGATCGCTATTTGCTAAATAGTCGACCGTGTAAATACCACTTGACATGCATAATTTTATTATGATAATCGTGTACTACAGGCCTAAAACACAAAGTAAGTATATATTATTCTCTATTAAACCAATTGCATATCCGCACTCTGGTACACATACGGCTTAATAACAATCAACTGTCAATATGAGTACAACATTCTAACAATAAACGTCATGCACTGTAAATTATCAGGAAGAGGTACACCACTATTAAAGTCGGTATTACGACTTTTCGTTTTTGAAATACAAACCCAAAAAGGAAACGGGAAACGTTGAGAGGAAAATACGAGGAAGTAAGAATGAATCATAGTTACAAAGCACTTAAACGTTTGCTCAGATTGCGTTGATACTTGTAACTGTACATTGCTTTGAAATCGCCACAAAAAGTAAAAGGTGCAATTTATAGGACGGATTTCTTTCAAAAGTTCCCATTAGAGAAATGCACATATCTGTGTCGTCAAGGCAGACAAAAAAGATGTTTGTCAACTATTTAAACTTGGTGTAATTTTCGGGTGCGAGGAACCTTCAACCTTTTCAACTGAGGTACAGTACCAAACCTTTAATAGACAATTAGACATAGAGAATAAACAATGCCTTTTTTAAATATCATCTTGGGAATTATAAATAATTATTGAAATTATAATTGCAATCCAAATGCGACAACATAGATAAGCATCTGTCCTGGGATCAGAAGTCGCTGACGGCGGTGCACGTAAACGATTGAATAGACCCTGGAAAGGCAGCTGTCTCTTTTCGTTGAAACCAGTTGATGTTATCCAGACAATGTTTGTGCGCCTTTGCCTCTGAGAAACGATTACTGGTTACCTACATCTCGCCACAAAGAAATCAATTAGCCCTCGTTCGTCAAATAGTTACATACTGACAACAACGGGTCTATCACGCACATATTTTG